>CM035807.1:68460005-68528279 GCA_020466095.1 Chlorops oryzae
CTTAGAATTTGAGCGTATATTTAAGCCTCCGATAAGAATTGCAAAAAAAAAAATAGAAAGGTGGGCGTGGAAAAGAGGCGGTTTTCATAAAGAAATTTATCAAAAGTCGGTATATGGGGACCCTAATAGCCTTAAAATCCTCTTGAATATTCTTTCGTAGTGGTCCTGTTTTTTGGGCGTGGTTCAAAAGTTATTTAAACATGAGTGTCTGTGTCGGGTATTTTATTGTCAGGCTCGCCTGACTATAACACCTTTACTTGTTTTATATTAAAGCAGAGCTTTATTTTAAGAAATAACAACTGAGTTATTAGCTTTCAGTTTCTTGAATTTTTAGTTTTTGAATAATTTTGAGGGTGTAACTATTTTGTGTAAGCAGTTATTGTACTTACGATAAAAGATGCATAACTTAGTGTTCGAGCAATATCGACGCACTATGTTTTTCCTTGTCGAACTCTTTTCATTCACCTTGGTTAACTTATGTCTCGAATTTAAAGCTTCTACGAATTTTACTTCGGAAACTACGAAATAAGTCCTTATGTGGGCGTGGCAGTGGGCGCACTACACAATTTTTTTCCTACACCTTTCACTCGTCTTGGTTACCCAATGTTTCGAGTTAGAAGCTTTTACGCCTTTTACTTCGAAGATATGAAAAATGACGGACATATCTAAATCGATTCAGTTTTCGGTCCTGATCAAAAATATATGTATAATTTTGTCTATATCTACGGACATTTGTTCCAGCTGTTACAAGATTTACACAAAACTAATATACCTTGCTTACGCTGGGTATAATAAGTAAGGGAGCTATATTCAGACGCGCCTGAGCTTAGGGGCTATTACCACTAGAACGCATTCAGCATTTGCATCTTAAGAGATGCTAGACCCAATTCCATTGCGTTCAGCATTTAGCATTTTCTACTAATTTGGATTTTTGTTGGAAAAAATGTTGAAATTCTATTAAGTAGGCTTTGAAATTTTCAAAATTGGAAGGAAATATCAATCAAAACAAGACAAATTTTAGCATTTTTATCGCATTTTCTCGACATTCTGGTAAATTCTTTTCAAAAACCAACAACAATTACATGAAATTCAAAGTTGAATTTTTAAGCATTTTGTGAAAATGTTGAATAATGTTGAATAATGCTAAAAGCGATTGTAGTGTAAACTGGCTCTATGTTTGAACATTTTTTAAAACAGACCCCAAGACCACTGGCATTAGGACAAGTATTCTGGAGATTATTAAGGCCGTTTAAGGCCTCAACTTCCGGTTTGTGTGCATTTTTATACCCAGCGTAAGCGGGGTATATTAGTTTTGTGCAAATCTTGTAACAGGGAGAATTAAGCTCCGGAGATATAGAAAAATATATATAGAAATGATCAGGATCAAAAACTGAATCGATTTAGACATGTCCGTCTGTCCGTCTGTCCGTCTGTCCGTCTGTCCGTCTGACCGTCTGTCCGTCTGTCCGTCTGACCGTCTGTCCGTCTGTCCGTCTGTCCGTCTGTCCGTCCGTCCGTGGTCGGATCTCCTCCGAAACGGCTGAACCAATGAAGTCGAAATTTGGCACACATGTATATCGGGGTCCGAGTATGATCCTAAGTAAAAATGGGAGACATCCGCCCACTGCCACGCCCACAAATGAATTTATTGTGTTTTCAATAAAATGCTTGTAACTTGCGAACCACTCAACACATTCCATTAATATTTGGTGTGCTGGTAAACTACGAAAAGGGACATATCCTGGCAAAAAATGGACGCCGCCCTCCGTGAGCCACGCCCACAAATAAGCCCACAAATAAGGGCTTATCGTAACTTGTGAAGTAAAAGGCGTAGAAGGTTCAAATTCGCAGCATAGGTTAACCAAGGCGAATGAAAGGTGTAGGAAAATTTTTTTTATGGCCCGCCCACTGCCACGCCCACAAATAAAGATTTTTCGTAACTTCCGAAGTAAAAGGCGTAGAAGCTTCGAATTCGCAACATAGGTTCACCAAGGCGAATGAAAGGTGTAGGAAAAAATTTTTTGTGGCCCGCCCACTGCCACGCCCACAAATAAAGATTTTTCGTAACTTCCGAAGTAAAAGGCGTCGAAGCTTCAAATTCGCAACATAGGTTCACCAAGGCAAATAGAAGGTGTAGGAACAAAAATTTATGTAGCCCGCCCACTGCCACGCCCACAAATAGAGAATTTTCATAACTTCCGAAGTAAAAGGCGTAGAAGCTTCAAATTCGCAACATAGGTTAACCAAGGCGAATGAAAGGTGTAGGAAAATTTTTTTTATGGCCCGCCCACTGCCACGCCCACAAATAAAGATTTTTCGTAACTTCCGAAGTAAAAGGCGTAGAAGCTTCGAATTCGCAACATAGGTTCACCAAGGCGAATGAAAGGTGTAGGAAAAAATTTTTTGTGGCCCGCCCACTGCCACGCCCACAAATAAAGATTTTTCGTAACTTCCGAAGTAAAAGGCGTCGAAGCTTCAAATTCGCAACATAGGTTCACCAAGGCAAATAGAAGGTGTAGGAACAAAAATTTATGTAGCCCGCCCACTGCCACGCCCAAAAATAAAGATTTTTCGTAACTTCCGAAGTAAAAGGCGTCGAAGCTTCAAATTCGCAACATAGGTTCACCAAGGCGAATGAAAGGTGTAGGTAAAAATTTTATGTGCCCCGCCCACTGCCACGCCTAAAAATGAAGATTTATCGTAACTTCCGAAGTAAAAGGCGTAGAAGCTTCAAATTCGCAACATAGGTTCACCAAGGCAAATGAAAGGTGTAGGAACAAAAATTTATGTAGCCCGCCCACTGCCACGCCCACAAATAAAGATTTTTCGTAACTTCCGAAGTAAAAGGCGTAGAAGCTTCAAATTCGCAACATAAGTTCACCAAGGCGAATGAAAGGTGTAGGGAAATAATTATGTTGCCCTTCCACTGCCACGCCCACAAATAGAGCAGCAAAATATAGTGCGCTCATAATGTCGGGACGCTGGGTATTTCAAAGTCGGGCTTGACCGACTTTAGCTTTCTTACTTGTTTTAAAATGGAAATGGGTTTTTCGCCATTACAATTTTGCAATATAAGGGAATAAAATTGGAGGCTTAAATATAAATTGAAATTTGGGCAATCTGACTAGAACAAATAAACGAAGTTGCTATTTTCACCGACTACTTTCAAAAACTGCAATGAAAATTTTCTCTATATTTTACATATTGCACCGCAATAGTCTTCAACTTCCAATAAATATGATATGATTTAATTAAACTTCTGTGTGTAAGTTTAAATTATTCGTTCCGTAAGTTGTAACAAAACGTTATAATTTACCTGAACAGCCTTTTGAATTTTCTATCAATCCAAAGTATCCATCAGCGCACATATTACATTTAGGACCTGTAACGCCAGGCTTACATTCACATTGTCCACTGTGGGGATCACAGGTATATAAATTTGATGATCCATATGCATCACAATCGCAGGGCACACATTTGAAATCGATGTTTGCAAATCCTAGCTCGCATTGGTCGCATTTAAGCCCAGAAAATCTAAAAAATTGCAAAGAAAAGTGTATTGAAATTTTTTAGTCCTTGAAAGAGTATGCCTTGAAGCTCTTATTTTATTATTTTCCGCTTTTTTTTTGTTGATTTTATTTTTAAAACTCCGATATAAATGTCACATGCAGAGACATAACAGTTATAAGAAATATGGAAAAAAAATTGGACTGTAACTATTAAAATTTAATTGAAAAAAAATTTATTGTCGGATAACTGTTTCAAACAATGAAAATATAATATATTTTATCCTGCTATAACAGTTATTGAAGAAAAAAATTTTTTTCCGTTGCTCAGAATTTTTATATTCCAATAAAATTTTTTTACGTTGCCTAATAACAATTATGAATAAGAAAAAAATTTTTCCGTTGCTCAAAATTTTTATCTATCAATCAAAAATTTTTACGTTGCCTGATAACAATTATGAATGAGAAAAAAAAATTTCCGTTGCTTAAAACTTTTATCTATCAATAAATAGATTAAGCGTCGCCTCAAAACATTTGTCAATGAGAAAAACTTCACTTTTAAAAGTTATAGGTGTATTTCAAGTTAGCCGCGAGTTTCTGAAAATAGTTTTTAATTCAGTTTTCTTTAAAAAAGTTTCCATAAAAACTTTTCTTCGAATACAATTTTTCATAATGGGACGTAAGAGAAACCTTTTTATTAGGGATTTTTTTAACCGTGAAGAAAACAATTCACGTAATGTGTGCAAAATATGATCTTCAAATTTTATTGGTGATAATACTACCAATTTGAAGAGGCATTTAAAAACAGCCCATTTGGAGGTTTATGAAGAAGAAAAGAGGAAAAGCGAATGTGAAGATCTGAATGATAATGCCAAAAAAGTTAAATTTGCGGTTGAATTATCAAAACAAGATGTTTCTGATGCCTGCATTGAGCTTGCGCGGTATTTAAAAATAAAGGCAGACATAATAGCTGCTGTCCAAAATCGAATGGTGTCCATAAAAATGGACTCTGCGACGCGTTATGACCGGTCTGTTTTGGGAATAAATGTACAGTTTGTGGAACATCAAAAGATCGTTTGCTACACGCTTGCTGTTCAAGAAGTGCACGGTCCGCAAACATCGGAAAATTAAAAAAAAATTGTAAAAAGCGTTATTTCCAACTTTGAAATCAGTTTAAAGCAGGTGTATTCAGTGACGACAGACAACGGAAGGAACATGATTAAAGCTGTTTCTATGTTAAATGATGCTGCTTTCGAAGAAGGAGAAGAAGAAGAAGAAGAAGACGAAGCACTATTAGAGCGCGATGAATTAGTGAGTTTCAGAGTAGTTTCTCTAATTTAAACATTTGAATCATTTTGAATGTTAGGCCTTCAGTGCGTGGAATGAAGCCCACATAAATTCTATAAAATGTGCTGCGCATACGGTACAACTCGCGATCAAGGACTTCGTGCAAGCAAAAACTGCCATAATTTCCCGAGCCAGACAAGTAGTGAAAACTTTGAGGACCCCTAGTTTTCGGTAATACCATAGATCTTGAGTGCTATATTTATTTTAATTTTACTATTTAAACTTTTGCGTCTTGTTTTTAACAGCCGAACTTTACAAATGCTGAATTTAGGCCGGCCACAAATGGATGTACCTACAAGATGGAATTCATCTTTCGTCATGCTAAATAAGTTATTGCTCTATAAGGACGTTTGCAAAGAAAATTTGAAAGAGCCACTACTGCAGACCGAGTGGGAGGAAATCGAAAGCCTAGTTAAAACTTTAAAGGAACCTTATTTTTTAACGTTACGATTGCAGGAGAAGCAGCTTCTTATGGGTGATTTTTATAAAGCGTGGTTAACCCTTAAAGCGGTGCTGAAAAAAGAATCGAAGGGGTCGTCAATGGCCAGCAGTTTAATCCGTTGTCTTGAGAAGAGGGAGAGTGAAATAATTGACACCGACGTTATGGTATCGGCACTTTTTTTAGATCCACGTTTTCGTCGAACGCTAACGCCGGCTAAAAAATTAAGAGCAAAAGAACACCTTAAAGGGCTTGCAAATCAAATGGTTGGGCCGAAACAGGTTGTTCTACATATATTGTTTGTTAATTTTTCAGAGTAAATTGCTATATAAATTGGTTTTTTTCCCAGCTTAACATTTCAATTGAGCCTGATGTTTTTCCAACGGGAGAATCGCAAAATTTAACTTCATTCATTGATGACTCATTGGATCAGAGCGCAACTTCGTTACTCAGATCATCGCTAAAAGAAATCGAAGTTGACTCATCTTCAGAAGATGAAGTAGAAGATCATGTTTCCCAAGAAGTTTTAAAAGCCTATGCAGAAATCGATAGTTTTAAAGGTGGAAGTCTTGATGTCGAAGCTGACATTTTAGAATATTGGGAGCAACAAAAATTTAAAAATCCATACTTGCGAAAACTGGCGCATATTGTGCACGCTGCTCCAGCTACCCAAGTGTCTGTTGAGAGGGCTTTTTCGTCTTTAAGGCTTCTTCTTACAGACAAAAGGTGCAATTTGGCCGACGAAACTCTCGCTCGAACCCTTTTCGTTAAATTAAATAATAATTAACATTTTGTTTTAACTTTTAAGCTATTATTTATCGCGTTTCAATAAAAACTTTATACTTATAATTATTGTTTTAAGGTGACATAAATTTATATATGTAGGATTTTTTATTCATCCAGGTTGGTTGAAAAGTTTTTGCGCTCGAAATGAAAGAATACCGTTTTGGTTACGAAATTTATTTTTTTATTCAATGATCTTCCAACAAGTTTATCCCATCCTTATAATGGTTTTCCGGAAGCTCGACAAAATAGCCGTTTACGGCTGCTATGGCCTCTTCATTTCACGAAAAATACTTTCCACGAAGGAATTATTTGAGATTTGTGTAGAGATAGTAGCCGCAGGGACCCAAATCTGGTGAATACGGTGGATGTTCAAGCAATTCGTACTTTAATTATTTGAATTTAGCCATTTTCAAAACACTTTGTGAGCAGGTGCATTGTCTGGATGAAAAATTATTTTTTTCTTCTTTAAACCATTTTTTATCCAGCTGATTCTAATAGAAAGAAGTAAATGCCTTTGTTGCTCTTCCCAACAAGAACTTAAATTGTTAAATTTATTGTTGCAACATTTTTTAAAATTTTTGCACGCTCTAGTTATAAGCAGCAGAAGAGCTATTTTCTCATTGACAAATGTTTTGAGGCGACGCTAAATCTATTTATTGATAGATAAAAGTTTTAAGCAACGGAAAATTTTATTTCTCATTCATAATTGTTATCAGGCAATGTAAAAAATTTTTATTGATGGATAAAAATTTTGAGCAACGGAAAAATTTTTTTCTTATTCATAATTGTTATTAGGCAACGTAAAAAAATTGTATTGGAAAATAAAAATTCTGAGCAACGGAAAAAAAATGTCTCATTCATAATTGTTATCAGACAAAGCAAAAAATATTCATTGAAAAATTAAAACTTTAAGCAACGAAAAATAAAAATTCCCAATCATAAGTATTATCTACTGACGAACTAAAATTTTTTCGATTCAGAAAAAAATTTAATAGTTATTTCGGACTCACATGTGTTTTTTGTTTACAAATTTGTTTTTGTATTCATTGCTTGATATTAAAATTTCTGTATTCCCAACAACATATTTGACAATTGGACGTACTCGGCACAACAAAAACCTCCCTGTTGTATTTGTCGAGTAGTACTTGTTGTAGAAGTGCTATCACCTTATTAAATACACCTTGGTTCGTATTTGAACATACATGTGCTGCTCATGCTTGATCATTTCAATATATCATGATTAAAGTATCCCAATAGAACACATGGCTTTATGTGTCCAATGTTCAGACGTGTTTATGTTCAATTCATGATCATGTTGATCTCAGAAAGAAAATATGCTTTAAGCTTGAGGTACAATAGGTGCGACAGAACGACAGGACGATGCGCTTTGTCGTCGTGATCTGTCAAATGTAATATCAATACACGCAAACCTATGGAACAACGTACAATGCTCTCGGATACGACAGCACGATGCGACAAATATTCGAAAAATTGAATATTTGTCGCTCCGACACGATTTGACATTCTGAAAGCAGGGATGGTTGCGTTAAAAACAGGGCTGATATCTGAAACATCTGTTTTGAAAGGAAAATGGAAGTTATCAAATGGATAAGCTCAGCGAGGGCAATATTCAAATATTAATAGATTTGGTGCGCGAAAAGCATATGTTTTATGACAAGGGCCATCCGCACGATTGGAAGGACAACGTGTGGCAAGATATAGCAAGAAAACTACATTCAAATAGTCAATGTCAAATTTCTGAACATTCATATGAGCGGCCTTACAAAACATTTCAGGATCGTCTTTTTTCATTCCAATAAATGTTGTAGCGTAAAATCCCAATGGGTCCCGACATTCGAACATTGGTCGAACCCACCACTTTCGCGTGCGCTTTTTTGCCTCAATGTATTTTCGATGGCCTAAAAATGCTGCCGTTGCATACAACAAAATTCGGTGCGAGCTTAATGCTCTCATTTTCCTACTTTTTTTTTTTGTCGTTTGCGAGTAACATATGATTGCAAACGATACGATTTTCCCTGCTATTGTACATTGGCTTGCAACACGACAAATCGGATGCGACAAATCGTTTTGTCGTGTCGCTCTGTCGCACCTATTGTACCTCAAGCTTTATGCAATTCGACATCATAATGAGCCTATTATGATGTCGATTTTGAAATCATAATGAAGCATATTATTACACTAGTTCTGAGAAAGTATAAAAAATTGTTTATACAAACAAAAAGCATGGCATACTACATAGTTTGTAAGAATGAATTTCAAGGCGTGCAAAAATAAATTGCAAAAAGCACGCATTTCCAAAAATACAAGGCAAAAATAAGCAGGGCATACTACGAAGTTGTATAATTAAAAATTTCAAATTATGAATCTCTCAAATCAAAATAAAAAATTTCTTCATAAAAAAAAAAAATCAGTTTTCTTAAATTTAGATTAAAATCCAATTTGACACCTTATTGCACAAAATAGCGTTCGGCACTCGTGTCAAAACTCAGATTTTTTTGCACTCGTGGTGTAAAACGGGGCGCAGCCTCATACGCTATTCTTTGAACACATCACCTTTTCCCTGCTCAAGGACTGCCACGAGAGCTAATGCCCATTGACAGTGCTTGGGATAGTTCAAGTGATGCATCGCTTAGTATAAGGAGTATAATGTGTGCTTATCATCTCGCAAAGTTCTCTGTATGATTTGCTAACGGGAGAATTCCGGCTGCATAAGCTGTGTAATACGCTGAACGGAGCTGCGCCGATGGATTTAAGCCAAACTGCTTTTTTTGCGTTGTCCTCTTTCCATTTTATTTCGCAGAAGTGGATCTTTAATTTTTCCTTCCACAGTAACCACGTTTCATTTTTGTGGCGAAAATTCGGAAACATTGCTCGTACGACAGACAGTAACGGTATCTTTGTTGTTGCTATCTACTGTTGTCCTTATACTTTTGGGAAGATGAGCTGTCATCGTCATCAGCGGCTCTGCACACCTAGCAAGGCTTCGGTCGTAGCTCAGGGAAAATGGGAGTGGATTTTTGCCTCCGACGATGGCATTAGCAGTGGCATAAGCTAAAATTGAAAGGTGCAGAGCTCGGGGTAGAAAAGATAGCAAGGAATTTAAAAAAAAAAAACGGAAAATAAAAAATAAAGTAACTAAAGAAGCTGACCGTCAACCGTGGCGGAAGGCTAATAGGTGGTGGACTGCCTTCCTTCTTTACCCACCCTACCATTCTGACATGCACACCATTTTGCGTCAGCCCTATTTAAAGATGAAACTCACGGTCTACCTTACGAAGACTCTCATTCGTCTCATTCCAGCAAACGCAAATATTCTTAACACTTCATTACTTATTTACAGTAATTTCAATTTTATTCAAATGTGCAAAGATTTATATGTATCTAGCTAATTTAATCATTTCAAAATCCAATTTTCAAAATTTTGTTTTCGGTTCTTGCTTCAATTTTTGTTCTCTTTTCGATATTCTACGATTTACTTTGATTCCTTAGCATAGCTCGGTTCAAATACCTATATATTTCAAAACAAAAATAGGTATTAAGTTTCTTTCTTTTTGTGGAAAGTACAAAAATTTAATTTTCCTCTTTTTCTTTTGTTTCTTTTTGTAACTACTCCTGTTTTATCTAATTCTACAATTATTGTTCCATTCTGGAATATCACTAATTGATTGGACGGTCGCTGTCACTCTTAATTCCAAAAAAAAAAATTGAGTGTGTAATTGATTCACTCCGGGATTTCAAATACAGAAACTATATATATATATATACTCATATCCGATAAATAATTAACAGACGAAGAGGGGAGAAAAATTCAGAGCTTACGAGCAAATTCTTCATGACGAATCCATTTCGATCAGGGTTATATTAGCGATGTTCACAACTAAACGGAGATGCGTGTTGGTCAGCTCCCC
Source organism: Chlorops oryzae (assembly GCA_020466095.1). NCBI lineage: Eukaryota > Metazoa > Arthropoda > Insecta > Diptera > Chloropidae > Chlorops > Chlorops oryzae. The sequence continues at coordinate 68,470,013 of CM035807.1, forward strand.
TGACGGTGCGTCAAGTTAGAAGCCCAAAAGGACTATATAGGCCGCCTTTCTTTCAAGTGGGTGACCAAGCAGTGTCTAATTTGGGTTGCTGGTCCACACGCATCCTCTGCTCATACTTGGCGAATTCTTTTTCATCTCTCTTCTTTTTTTTTTCTCAATAGGTATATTGGTTCTCACTTACATACACTTACGGCGGCAAGGTGGATCCAACGCTGACAGCAGGCCTGATGTCTCGTCGATCCTTAGCCCGTTCCGTCGAAGCGTAAAATAACATTTTCTTTATACGTACATATACATATATATTTGAACAAAAAAAAATTATGTATGTCAACACTTTTGCCGGAATGCGTCCATCTCTCTGCTTAACAGTGTGGTGGACAAAAAAAAAATCCCACGGAGATAGATGAATGCGTCTGCCAAAAGCGTTGACCCGATTTCTTTGATTCAAGAGATGGGTAGGATGGAAAATTTGAGATTCTTGTCTCTTCCTTTTTTTTCAGATAAAATTTAAACTAGCATCGCAAATGAAAACGAATTCGGAGTCAAATTTTCACAAAATACACGAAGAAGATTTTGAGCAGATGGGAATCGTCGCGGCTTGGATGGGTCTCGAGCTCTCTCGATGAGGTAAAATTATGCGGCGCGAAATGTGTTTCGGGAGCTGTAAAATTCCACTAGGCCACGTACGAATGCTGCTCGTGCCTCTTTTACTCGCCGGCAATATTTGATTTATGCGACCATGCATCGAATGAAACTAATAAAATTGAAATCAGTCGCGTGGGCGGGCCATAAAAAAAATTTTCCTACACCTTTCATTTGCCTTGGTGAACCTATGTTGCGAATTTGAAGCTTCTACGCCTTTTACTTCGGAAGTTATGAAAATTCTCTATTTGTGGGCGTGGCAGTGGGCGGGCTATACAAATTTTTGTTCCTACACCTTTCGTTTGCCTTGGTCAACCTATGCTGTGAATTTGAAGCTTCTACGCCTTTTACTTCACAAGTTACGATAAGCCCTTAATTTTGGGCTTGTTTGTGGGCGTGGCTCGAAGAGGGCGGCGTCCATTTTTTGCCAGGATATGTCCCTTTTTGTAGTTTACCAGCACACCAAATATCAATGGAATGCGTTGAGTGGTTCGCAAGTTACAAGCATTTTATTGAAAGCACAATAAATTCATTTGTGGGCGTGGCAGTGGGCGGATGTCTCCCATTTTTACTTAGGATCATACTCGGACCCAGATATACATGTGTGCCAAATTTCGACTTCATTGGTTCAGCCGTTTCGGAGGAGATCCGACCACGGACGGACGGACATGTCTAAATCGATTCAGTTTTTGATCCTGATCATTTCTATATATATTTTTCTATATCTCCGGAGCTTAATTCTCCCTGTTACAAGATTTGCACAAAACTAATATACCCCGCTTACGCTGGGTATAATAAACTGTTTAATATTTTTGAATCAAATAAAAACCAGTTCTAAGATTCATCAATGTACAATATTACAAAATTAGTCGCATTAAAATATTGCCTCAAGTTTCGCTGAAATCAGTGGTTCAACTGTTCGCCTCAAAACTGACTTCTGTTTTTGTAGCGTGCGAATGCCTTAGTTTTTTGTAATTATCTTGAAAAGGAACAATTTCCAGAAATCAACCTTAGCACCAATTACAGTGCTAGTCAAGAGCTATAACTTCCGCCATTTGTCCAAATAAAAAAAAAATTTCGTATATTTCTTTTTCCACTGAGAATGCGTGCAAATGTCGCATTCGACATCATGGAAATGCCCATATACATAATATGTATTACATGTATTATATATATATTTTTATTTGTTTAAAAATGTCTATTTTATTTGTGTATGTACACTTTGTGCTTTATTGTCTTTATATATTTCACACTAAAATCACACTTATATGATTTTATTAAAACAAAACTTTTTGTTGGAGTTGTCCTTTTGATTGAAACGTTTTTATTTAACCTCAAAGTTATTTTAGCTTTAAGCTTTTGTTGAGTTTTATTAAAACTTAGAAACCACGTTTTTTAATGTTAAACTGTACTTGTGATGTACAGGTCACTTCTTATTTTGTTGTTGCTGCACGCGATTTGTCTTTATATTTTCGTCGCCAATTGTGCTATCTGAGCATTAACCCTTTATTGCCCAAGACAGCCTCTAGACCAGGCATCTCCAAAATGGGAAAGGCATTTGTGTTAGTGAGCAAGAGAGCGAATACGCTGAAAAAAATGTTAACACTAATTGCGTGCGCTCAATAAAATTTTGAGTTTCCATAACTTGTTAGTAAAAAATAAAATAGTTTTCATAAATCAATGAAATATAAGACTACTAGTGTGGAAAAACTTAACAAATAACAAATATTCGGCTATATAAAGGTGTCATGTTCAATGCATTTTTGAATGTCTACCACACCGCCACAATTTCTTATCAAAAGAATACTTTTTAAATGTTTTGCGCTTAGTTTGTTGCGCTGCTTTGAACAAATGTATTTCAAATCTGAAAATATTTGTTCACAAAAAAAAAATAGATGGGAAAAACGATAAAAGCCTTAAAGAAATTTCTCAAAAGCAATTGGAATCATAATAATATATAATTGCATTCCATTTTGATAAAATATTTTTTAAGTGTTTTAAAAAAAAAAGTTGCGCAAATCCGCTCGAAGTGTTTTCGTCGGGCGATTGCCATATAGTACTATAGGTCTAACTCTTCTTCTTCCTAATCCCTGCAATGTGTTAGAGCTACGCTGCTTTAACATAGGCATATAGCACGAGGAAAAGAGAAGCATGCTATGGCAGCGAAATATTTAGCTCTGCAATAAAAAAGCTGCAAATATGAACTTTTAAAGCTATATAAAAAACCGAGCCGACGCCAGGTTTCTTTAATAATTTTCTTGCAAGTGGCATCATAGTGCCACTTTTTGTCTGCCCGTATTGTTGTTGGTAGCTTTCTGGTGAATTTCTCGAAAGAGTTGAATTTCCTATTCCTGCTTAAGGTTTTTGTTGGTAGCTTTTTGGTGAATTTCTCGAAAGAGTTGAGTTTCCTATCCCTGCCTAATGGGGAGTTTCTTATTAGCGGCAGAGGCCTTTCGACGTCGACAGTTAGACCTATAGGGGACATTCTTTTACAAATCGAACGGATTTCGACCAAAAAAAATGTCCACCTCTCCGAATCTCTTCAATTTTTTTTTACGAAGTTGTTATTGTATATTAATAGACACGCATACGAAGTTTTTGTTAAAAAAATTTTTTTTTCGAAAATACGACCATTTTAAGGTTTAATGATTTATCCCATTCTGTTACATGTTAAATTCATTATCTCAGGTTCTACTGATGCGATCGTTAAAATTTTTTTTTTATTTAAAAGGGAGTACTGTCAGCTTTTAGTCACGTGAATTTCGTACCTTCAACTTGTGTCACTTTAAGAAATTAATAACAATTTAATTGTTCAAATGATATTATAACAGTGTAGCCCTCTACGAAATCGATTGAAAAAATTTTTTTCGTATTTGCTATGTTTTTAGCTTTCAAAGCCTTTTTTCAGAAAGATGGGCACGTTACTAGTTTAAGAGTGAGAAAATAATTTCAACGGCTCTACACGTAACGCGAGCAGCGCTCGACGAGTTGAAATGTGTTAAAGCGTGTCTGAACATTCAGTCTCGAACTGCTTACTACAGCTGTAGAACTTTCGAAAGTAGTGACCATCGTAACTTCAAAAAGTATAAAACGGAGTAATATTTATGTATCCATACAATCGTTTTTTTAACTATCGAAAAATCGATGGTTCAATTGAGACTATCGATAGCTTTTACTCAATTCTTAAAATCAAAAACTAAGTTCATTTTATTCGGGAATGTGAGCTTTTAAGGTTCAATAAGTCCTGACTGAACGCAATTGACTTAACTGCATAGGTCAGCTCGTTAGAATTGTTTTTTATGGGAGTAGTTACTGAAAACAAAACTTGATTTAATAATGTGGGGAACGAATTATTTAGTAATGTTACGTTCAGTCAATACTAACTAAGCCTTCACGATCAACAATAAAGGGAAACACTATGGATGATTTTCATTATAAACATTAATCTCTAGTATTATCGTAATCACCGAATCGGCACAATCGATTCTATCGATGGCTGATACTATCAACTATCGAAACTATCGATGGTCACTACTTTCGAAAGTTCTACAGCTGTAGTAAGCAGTTCGAGACTGAATGTTCAGACACGCTTTAACACATTTCAACTCGTCGAGCGCTGCTCGCGTTACGTGTAGAGCCGTTGAAATTATTTTCTCACTCTTAAACTAGTAACGTGCCCATCTTTCTGAAAAAAGGCTTTGAAAGCTAAAAACATAGCAAATACGAAAAAAATTTTTTCAATCGATTTCGTAGAGGACTACACTGTTATAATATCATTTGAACAATTAAATTGTTATTAATTTCTTAAAGTGACACAAGTTGAAGGTACGAATTTCACGTGACTAAAAGCTGACAGTACTCCCTTTTAAATAAAAAAAAAGTTTTAACGATCGCATCAGTAGAACCTGAGATAATGAATTTAACATGTAACAGAATGGGATAAATCATTAAACATTAAAATGGTCGTATTTCCAAAAAAAAAATTTTTTTAGCAAAAACTTCGTATAGGTGTTTGTTTATTTTCCGTATAGACTCTGAAAAAAAATTTTTGCACCAATCAAAATTGTCAAGTCAAAAAGGTGTTCGATTTGTAAAAGAATGTCCCATAGTACTATATGGCCAAAGAGTATAAATAGTAAAGAGGTAACAAAAGTCTCTTTCACTCAATTCGCTTTAAAAATTTCGTGCGATGGATATGGGCTACTTCAAGGCCAGACAAAATTCTGCCTTGGCGAATTAGAGAATATGAGATGATACGAAATTCATTCATAAAATAGGCACGCGTAATTATGCTTAGTGACGAATCAAAAATAGAATTGAAAACGAAGAAAAAAATGATTTTCTCCCTTTCTCGTTTCTCCTCAATTGACTATGGCTAGGATTTTGATTTTTTGCATATATCGGGAAAAGTGATGTGCGATTATGGCAATACAGCAGAGGATAAAAAATTTGAAGTAGTAATTTTAGAATGAATTTTGTATTTATTTATCGAAGTATTTCAAATTGATTAATTTTTTTGCTTTAAATATTAGTTGAAATTATTAATGTAACATAAATAAGAAAATTGAATTGAAAATCGAATAAATCCAATATATGTATACTTAAAACTTCATAAAGAAGTACCAATGCTTTGTTGGCTTCTACTGTATTCGCTTCAGAACTTTGAAGGAACGACAAAATTGCATTTTTTTTTTCCTTTTTGGACATTTTTTCGGATTTTTTCGGGTCTAGAAGCAAACTTCGTAGGAATTTCATTCCCTCGTTGTGCTTCGCTTTGGCCGCAGGCGAAAAGTTGTCTATAAGAAACAGACTTAATACTTTACGGTATTGTGATGAGGGGGCTCGATCAGAAAAATAATGCCGAACGAAAATATGTAGACACACACCCATCGACTTAAAAATTTTATCATATCTTTTTAGGGACCTTGAATGTCAAGATTGGCAGAACTATGGACTCATTAGATTTCTCCCATAAAAATACCTTCCTACTGAAAAGTAAAAAAAAATTTTTTAAAGTCTTTTACGAAAACAAAATCAAAAAAATTAAGAAAAAAATTAAAAATATAAAAAAATATTTAACAAATTTTCCTCAGTTCATCAATTGAAAATAACATGCACGCTTCGAATTCAGAACTTTCAATTTCTTTTTGACTTCAAAAGTCCACAAAACGCGATATCAAAACTCACACACAAAAAGCACACGCAAAATTTCACACACATGATGAAAATTTTCGACTGCTCTAAGAAGCCAAAAATGAAAAGGACAAAGCAAATTAAAAAGTAGAAACCGGTTTAAGTTACATATATCAAATGAGAGTGAAGAAACGGCGAAAAAGTACTATAGGAGGAAAGGAGATGTAAAATATACGGCCTGCTGTGCGAATTTTTCATTCAGTTATTTAGTAGCCCATCTCCTCGCATGATTTTCAAATTGGAAATCACTCAAAGAGCGCACTGAGACTTTTGTTACCTCTTTACTATTTATACTCTTTGATATGGCGATTGCTACCGACTAAAGAAAGAGCGTAAGGCATACGTGTGAAGTGAGCGAGAAAAATTTTTCTATGGCGTGGAGGTCTCTGCTCAAGACGGCCTTATTTCATTTCTTTTACATTCGCTTTGCTTATTGCGGTTTCTTTTGTTTACTATTATGTAAAATTCGGGGAACCCCAAAATTTTATTCTGTTTAGCTTTGAGCTCGTTCTGATGCTTGCAGCAGCTGTAGTAGTCATTTCAAGTTTTGACTTTGAGAAATTCGCACGAAATAATTTTTTCATCAGAACTGTGAAATTTAAAAAATTATATAAAATATTTCGAGTGATTTTAGCTTATAATTAAAATTATGGGCGCGTTTCTGTTACTATTAAAATTATAAAATCTGCCTTTAAAAAAAAAAAAAGTTGTAGAAAGCTTTTTTTTTGGACAATCTTTATAGCCCGCCTGAAGGCAGTCTTGGGGTAAATCGTCAAAAAAATAGGTAAGTGTTAGACCGTAGAGTTTTTGAAGACCAGCTTAAAATTTCAATTTAGTAGACATGCAACGCAGAAAAACATGCAAATTATCGTCGCTAACAGATGAAGAAATTACAAACATATTGGATTTGGTTGATTTTGTTGGTGATACTGATAATGAGGAAGATAATGAGGATGATTTAGATGATGACAATTATGATATCAACCTTACTTCAAAAGATGGAGAAATTGGAGCGATTCTTACAGAGGAAGGTTTATCTGAGTCAAATATGGTGTCAGAACTTTGTATGCGTCCAAGTGGAAGTTCTACGTCGTTTTATAAAGAAATGTCTTCATCAAGTTCAGCAAAATCATTTACTCCTAGAGCTCAAAAGCGCAAGCATGATGGACATGTTGAGCAGAACATTGATCTAAATAAAGAAAACATTCTAAGCGAGGCAGGAACATTTTTTGGATCCATTTCGGATATAGATCCCAAATCACAAACTTTCAAGAAAGTTTTATGGCGCCAAAACATTTGATATTGGATGAATCGGATCTTTCTTTTAGCGGTTGCGATATAGGGGATGACTTAAAAAAGTTAGATTCACCTTTTAAATGCTTCGAATAATTTTTAGGCGACGATATCGTAGATCACATTGTCGAACAGACAAATTTGTATGCCGCTCAAAAAAATATAAAGGCTTCTTTTTCTACATGTAATTCGGAAATTCGGCAATATATTGGAATTTTATTTTATATGTCGGTTTTTCGTTACGCTAGCGTCCGTTCATACTGGGGCGAATATGCGTTTCAAAGTATTCAAATGACAATGTCAAGGAATCGATTCGAACAATTACGAAGTAATCTGCATTTTAATGATAATAGCATGCTTCCCACAAAGGATTCGGAAAACTACGATCCTTTGTATAAAATACGTCCAGTTCTGAAGCATTTCAATGAAAAATTTCAGTCCGTTCCAATGAGCCAGCGACTCTGCGTGGATGAGCAAATGTGTGCAACGAAAATGAAGACACACTTTCGTCAATATCTGCCGGATAAGCCACACAAATGGGGCATAAAACTTTTTGTTTTGTGCGACTCCTTTGGTTTTTCGTATAATTTCGAAATATATTGTGATGCAGGAGATACTATAGTGCAATCTGGCTCACCAGACCTTGGAGCATCAGCAAACGTAGTTGTTAGATTGTCACGTAATATTCCAGATTAAAAAATCATATTATATATTTTGACAACTATTATACCTCACTGCCACTTTTGGTGCACTTCGTGCACGTGGTATTTACTCTTTGGGAACAATTCGGTCCAATCGGATACCAAATTGCAAGTTGCCTACGGACCATGAGCTAAAAACACGGCCACGCGGTCATTCTACTGAGTTTTGCGGAAATGCTTCAGGAGTGGAACTTTCTGTGTCTGTTTGGAAGGATAATAAGGCAGTTCGTCTTGCATCGACGTACGTAGGCACAATGCCCTTTTGAAATGAAAGCAACCCAAAAGGCCAAGTAAAACGCTTTGTCCGCACCGATAAAAAATTCTTTGAGGTTGACTGCCCAAATATAATTCATGAGTACAATGCCCATATGGGTGGCGTCGACTTAATGGATGGACTAATTGGGCGATACGAAATTCCTGTAAAGAGCAACAAGTACACAAATCGACTCTTCACGCATATGCTTGATTTAGCAATGGTTAACGCCTACATTTTATTCAAACGAATAAACAAGCCTGACGCTAATGATAGCCAATACCAACTACCCAACTTTAGATCGGAAGTCGCACACGTGCTTTGTGCACTGCAAGGATCCTCAGTTGCGAAAAATGTTGGACGAACTCGCCAAGTTGCTCACAAAAATTCTCAGGGAAAAAAATCTTTCCTGCCACCCGACGACTTACGCTTCGAAGGATTTGGCCATTTTCCGCTACTCCTGGAACGTAGTGGTAAAAAAAACTTGCAAGTTCCGTGGATGCTCTTCCGAAACCCAAATAGCATGCCGGAAATGCAACATAAATTTGTGCATAACGCAGCAAAAGAATTGCTTTTTTGATTTTCACCATAAATAAAAATTTTTATTCTTTCCTGTTTTTTTCCGAATATTTGTAAAATTATTTTGTAAGGCCTAAAAATTGAATTGATTTTTTATTTCTTATCGATTTCCATTGATATTTTGTAACATTTTTCTTCCTTTTTCAATAAAATAAACCAGTTCTTTGGGCAGTTCAGAAAAATGTATCAATGAACTTTTGTTTGCTTCGTTTCCTAAGACCGCCTAAAGGCAGTCCAAGGATTAAGGTCTGTAAAATCTAATATACTATTCACATAGAATTTTTTTTCAAATATACTTCTTTTATGCGGCTTAACTAACAGGAAAAACATTTTTTTTTTAAGAAAAAAATTTGGGCACTAGAGGGTTAAGCATATAGAACTATAGCTGCAACTTCGGCCAAAAGCTATTACGTGGTACACCACACTTTTTATTACGTGGTTCACCACAACACTCGACTTATGGCGTGGTTCACCACAGTTGAACTTTTTCACCAAATCATGCCATAACGCGCCAAAATTTGGCCGAAGCTGCAGCTATAGTTGTAGATGGCATTAGGGTTCTGTCAGCAACTGACTGCTCTTTATTCTTAAAACTAAACATCGCTTTATATTACGATATTATAATGCTGCGTCTACACAACAATAAGAAACTGAATACGAGTATTAAACATTCAAACAGTTAATTATTTAGCAAAATTGTCGGTGAATTTGTTTGGCCTCATTGCATGAGTTTCTTTGAGTTGTGACTTCCAAGGACATGAGTTCTTCGCAATTTTCACTGCTTTTTCCGGCTGAAGGTTAATAATTGTCTGTAGAACGCGAAATCGGGACGTTAAAAATCCAAAGGCATTTTCTACTTTCAGTCTTGCTGAGCTAAGCCGTTTGTTGTATAATATTTATTTTGGAGTTAAAGAACCGTGCGCAAACGGTTTCATTATATTTTGCCGCAATGCAAAAAACAAATCATAGGGCAATGCATCTTTGCCCAAAATAGCAGACTGAGGTTGAGGTAGATCCAGCTCATCATTTTCCATTTTCCTGCAAAATTTTGTGTTCGCAAACACACCTCCATCAGAGATTCTACCATTTGCCCCCACATCGACCATCAAAAATTCGCTATTGCTATCAGCGATTGCCATTAATACTATACTGAACGTTTTCTTTTAGTTGAAGTAGAAAGATCCTGATTTTGCTGGCTTTGTTGTATAGATGTGTTTGCAGAAGAAGGTACCTGCAACAGTTTTAGCTCTCAATTTGGTTTTTTTTTTTTCAAATTGTCGACTTCACCTTCACTAATGTTACGGTTGATTCGACAGGAGTTTTGGACCCCTCGAATTCGAAATCTTGTTAAGGCCATAATTCACCAATGTAAAATCTGTGTTGTTGAGCAGAAAAGAGTTCAAATTCAAATTATTTCAGCACTGCCACCTGAGCGTTGCTCCTTGTGAAGACCATTCTATAACACCGGCATAGATTTCACTGGTCCCGTTGAAATTAGATCATTTCGTGGCCGCGGATGTCGCATCACGAAAGAGTATATTTGCCTATTTGTGTGTTTTTCCACTAAAGCTATACATTTCTAGGCCATTACTGATCTTTCCACAGATACCTTTCCTGCAGCCTTCCATAGCAATGCCGTAGCAACCATAGGGGCAAGAGGGGTCTTTGCCCCCCACGCATGTTTGTTTTTGCCCATGATAAAAATTAAAAAAGGAGAAAAAATAAATGACAATCGAAAAATTTGTATCTGATTTCATTGTAAATGTTGTTTGAAATCAAAAATTACAATAAATACTCTTCCCAACTCTTCTTATGTAAAATATTATTTTTAAAACTCAAAGTTGTATATTCAAGTGCAGGTACAAGGCTTTATCGATAATAATTTTGTTAACTTGCTGTCCATTGCAGTGAAAGGCCTTCTTTCTCATTGTTTTTAACTGCTTGGTATATTAAGGTCCATTTTGGGCCTCCAAAAATATTTTTTTTAAAAAACCATTTGCAAGGTGACCATTGTATGCCTTATTAAGACCACTCAAAATAATTTTACGTTTTATTCGGAATACAGCAATGCCAGGGGTTTTTTCCATCCTTTTTAATTTGAATAAAGTCCGACTTTTGGTATGGGCATCAAGCCTTACGAAATTATCAACAACTTTTAGAAAAACGTTGTTCTTCTTCTCATGCAAAATTAGATCAAGCACGTTGTTGTCACTTCTGTAGACTTTGTTAGAAGATTACTATTCACTCAGCTACACAATCGACGCAATTTTGTTAAAAGTCGAAATTACCTAAATTCAACCTATGTCACGGCTTAAAAGTCAATGTGACTTTAAAGAATATTTTAGGTCGAAAATAGGTAAAACAGTCCTTCTTAAATGCCCTAATAGTGCCATTACTTTGGATTCCAAATTACGTAAGTTTTTTAAGGCATATGGACTAAATTTTGAACTTAATTTCGACAAGTAGGTCCATTGGACTTTTAGGGTGATATTAGTAGGGATCGGATTTTACATATGTAAAAAAATATTTAAAAAATATTCAAAAATATTCAAAATATATATTAAAAAATATTTTAAATATTTTGATTTTATTTAAAAATATGTTAATTCAATTTGAAAAATATCTTCAGATATTTTCGAACAGCGCCGAATTTAATCGAGATAGATTTTACTTAAGTGTTGTAACAGTTTAATTTTTTGGACCTAGGTACAGGACAAAGAACCTTGTTCCAGGTCTAAGGTACTGAAAATTGTATCTAGGTACAGTATCTAGGTTTTTGTGCCATTACAACTGTCTCATTTATAGATAGGAAAACAGACAGACTGATAGATAGATGTGCCCTATAAAGGTTAAAATTTGACCATGACCACCGTTTGCGAAATTCGCAGAAATTGGATTTTCACTATATTAAAGATCTATGCGTATTTTTCACGTGTTAAAAGAGATTATATAATTGCAGAGTGCACATTATACCTTGATTAATACCAGACACATTCATCAGCATCCACAATTGAGCCTTTGTTATATTTAGAGATCGTTTATTTCATAATTAAGTTACAGTCCTTTATTGCTATATACAATTAAAATCATTTCAATGTTTTCGGCTGTAAACTTAACTCTGTTGTCTTTCAATACATTCTTATATGCTGAGAACGACCTCTCTACGTCACAGGATGAAATAAGAGCAAACAAGAAATTCTTCCAAAAGATCTGTTTAATAGATATTCCACTTGTATCTTCTTCAGGGTTGTCGAATATCGAAGCCATCTTGCATAATTCTGAAAATGTTTTATTTTTGTTCAGAATGAAGTGCAGCTTTTTTTTCGCAATCTGGCCGATCCAACTTGGTACTGCGTCGATATGACGAATCAAACCTCTAACCAGGCCTACAGATTCCGTTAGACACATTCCTTGACCTTCAAGTTTTGTTATTGTTGTTGGTATGATCGCAAAATGGTTTTTAATAAAAAGGAGCTGGCTATGAAGGTTTTCGTCTTTTAATGTGTCTTGTGCTTGTCTTATACATTTAGCGTCTTTCGGATCAAGCGATTCCAGTACCTTTTACCAGAAATTTACGATTAATCAACATAAAATCATTAAAATAAATATTTTCAAATAATACCTCTTTAATCTTTAAAAAATTATCTGAATAAAATAATGCCGCATTAATCCATGTACCCCATCGCGTGATTATAGGGCTGGGTGGTAGAGGTGCATTTTGAGTAATTTCTTTGTACTTCGATATGCGAAGAGGAGACTTCAAAAACACTTTTTTAGTAGCGGAAATAAAGTCATCAACTGAGGGAAGAGAGTCCCGGATTTCCTCTGCAAGCCTATGAACTCCGTGTACTAGGCATGTCAAGTGTTTCAAATTTGGGTAAAAAATTTTTAAGTGTTCTGCAGCTTTCATCATATACGACGCAGCATCTGTCACCAAAAGGAGCACCTTTTCTGAGTTTTCACCATTAGGCCACAACGCTAAAATACTTGAATTGACGAATCTAGCAACTGTGGAGAAATTTACGTTTTCTAACTCCTTACAGCAAAGTAAATATGGAACTGTGGGTGAGGTGTTACTCATTTTCCCAACAATAAAATTGGCGATGCTTCTCCCGACCTTATCAGTAGTTTCATCGACTGATATCCAAATGAAGTTTTCACCGATACTCGCCCGAATCTTTTCAATTGTGTCCTTATAAACTTTATGTAAATAATTCTTTCAAATCGTGGATTCATCGGGAATGGATCTGTCAGTATATTTTATCAGAAAGCTTTTCCATATTTCATTATTTAAGACATTCCACGGAGTGTTAGTGGCGATCATAGCACGACACAAATCATAATTAAAATCAGATTGCGATTTGCTTCCTTCGACTTCATCATTTTTTTCTTCTTTACTTGACTCCTTTTCTAAAGCCAGCTTTTTGTGTGATTTACTCTTAATATGTTGCTCCAGCAAAGATTTTTGTTTGCTTTTAACCTTAAAGGCAACAAAAGATTACATAATGAGCAATATAAACCAAAAACTTACGATGCATTTGCATAGCTGACAATATACTTGATCACCATTTTGAATCTCCAGGTACTCGCAGTTTATTATGCGCAACCACTTCGTTATGAGATTTTTAGTTTTGCTCATTTTCAAAATTTCCCGATTGACAAAATTGTTTGCCGTGGTGGTAAAATTTATTTTACTATCGCCTACTGCGCTTAACATATATTGAAAAATATTTGAAAATATTCAAATATATGTAAAGTTATTTAAAAATATTTTATATTTAAATTATTCAAAAAAATAAAATATATTTTAAATATGTAAAATCCGATCCCTAGATATTAGGTCATAAAAATTACTTGTTTTGTTGCCTTTCTGCCCTATAAGTCGAGATGAATTGATTATTCGACTTTTAAGTCGAAATGCATCTGAAGTAAAAACACAAAGCTAAAAAAAAACGTATGCCCTATTTTGACCTAAAAGGATCATTATGTAAAGTAACGTTGAGAGCATAAGAAGTGTGAGTTTTAATGAATGCATTTTTATTCGGCCAGAATAAAATTCCATTTTGTTCCCAATTGCTAGGAACATATGCATACTCTAAACGTGAAGAAGCACCGCGAGTTTTAATGAAAGCTAGAAGTAGCATAAAAGAGCTGAAATTGACGGAAAAAGCTATAAATTTCCGCATGCCCGCTCTCGATGTTACATGCTCGGCTGTTTCCGTCAAACTGAGGCAAAAGCGTAAGCAATACATGTGAGTGGCTGTCGCAAAAAAAAGTTTAAATGCCTTATTTGAGCAAAAATAAGTAATAAATTCCTTAACAGGGATAATTTAAAGAAAAACAAGTAAAGAAGTTTACATCGGCTAAGCCGATTGCACACACACCTTTTCCTCAGCCTGAAATATGTTAAAACATTTCCTTAACAAAAATTCCTGCCGTTTTCGTTGTTCTAGCTTAGATATCTATTTATACCTTATCTGTACTTCGATTTAGCTTCTAAGACTCGAGATTATTATTAAGCACAAAATTTTCGCGGATGGTGAGCATGGTCAAATTTTAACCGTTAGAGGACATTTTGTCTAGCTGCGAAAACCTCAATTCAAAATAGTGAAAGTAAAATTGTTGCGAATTTCGCGAATGGTGGTCATGGTCAAAATCTAACCGTTAGAGGACATTTTGTCTAGCTGCGAAAACCTCAATTCAAAATGGTGAAAATAAAATTTTTGCGAATTTCGCGAATGGTGGTCATGGTCAAATTTTAACCGTTAGAGGACATTTTGTCTAGCTGCGAAAACTTCAATTCAAAATGGTGAAAATAAAAATTTTGCGAATTTCGCGAATGGTGGTCATGGTCAAATTTTAACCGTTAGAGGACATTTTGTCTAGCTGCGAAAACCTCAATTCAAAATAGTGCAAATAAAATTTTTGCGAATTTCGCGAATGGTGGTCATGGTCAAAATCTAACCGTTAGAGGACATTTTGTCTAGCTGCGAAATCCTCAATTCCAAATAGTGAAAACAAATTTTTGCGAATTTCGCGAATGGTGGTCATGGTCAAAATTAAACCATAAGTGACGACTTTATTTGGCGGCAAAATACACAACCAGAAGAAGCAAAAAAAATCATTTTTGTATCAGATATGAGAATAAGAGAAAGAGTGTTTTTTTCTAATGTGTAGGATGATGACCAGTTATAGCGATGTCGCAATTTTTTTTCAGCGAAAGCTTAAGTCTACATAGTAGCTATACACACACCAAATTTCAATAAGCTGGGATGTATATTAAAAAAGTTATCCACGAAAAACGTTAAAAATCGTGATTTTTGTAACTTCTGAACCACTTCCCACGACCCAAGAAGGGACTACGAAAAAAATTTGTATGCAGTTTTTCGGACATTTACCTGGTTCAAGTCCATGCCAAATTTCAATATGATATCTTTCATGGCTTAGGAGTAAATTACGAAAAACTAAAGTGTGACCGACAGACAGACAGACAGACAGACAGACAGACATGGCTAGATCGACTCCTCTTGTCACCCTGATCAAGAATATATATATATGTCTATATCTATCGCGACTTCTTTGGCATGTTACATACTCCGAGCCAAACTTAATATACCCTTTCCTTCGGAAAAGGTATAATAACTAAAAAGAAAGAGCTGAAAGCCATTTTTTCCTATTAGGTAAGGAAATGAAGGAAATTCCACTTTGTGGCCCGATTTTGCGTTCCGCCATGTCTTTCGAATGGCGGATTGAGAATTCGTCTTCTACATCTGCTTTTTCTATACGAAAAATAATTTTTTTTTAAAGAAAAATTTATTTAATTCACATCAATGGGATTGCCCCTGAAAAATGAAGGAGTACAAGGAAAACTTTCACCATAAATCCAAGCTCGCATATAAATTAAGGTTTTATGAATCGCAAGATATTTTTTACTCAAGTCCATATTTTATTTATTATTCATTTCATAAGACATACTTGATAGAAAATCTTTCGTTCGTTGTTGTATTGAAGTAATCCGTATGAATGAGTAAGACCTTATCTATTTATATATCTCTCCCTTTTTGCCGTTTCGTTTTGGGTTCGTTTTCGTTTTCGTTTCGTTCTTTTCATTTCGTTTTTTGCCCAATTTAGGTTAAAATTTGGTAATTTCGACTTCTTTTCGACCTATTTTTGGTCGAAATGCCTTTTCAATGCCCTAACTTTAAATACGGAATGCCCTTTTATGCCCTATTATTACCGCCAGACGACTTTCATTCTATTCCCCACTTACGTCGAATGGAACTCGTACGGACGTAATTATGCCTCATTTAGGGCAGGGCATTGAAATATTCTGCCCTAAAATAGTAAGAAAATATCAACTTTGGAACTATTTTGCTAGTTGGGTACCCCGCTTATATCGTCTCGTGTATAATAGCTCTAAGAAAAACAGCTGATTGTTTCTAACACGCTTTAAAAGTATTCATTCGATACGACTCCTTAAGGTCCGTTAAGCGTTTGCATTGAAAGCGTGGGTTTAATTAAAATAGACGTTAAAATTGAAAAAATAACTTTGCGCCCCGCCCGCCACGCAAAACAGAATTGCTACGGCACTATTCCATAGATTTGTTTCTGGAGGATGTCCTGCCAAAATCTAATCTGACAATGGCACTAATTTTGTAGGGGCAGCGAAAATGCTTCAATCGGAATATGATACATTCATTCGCTCCGTTTCAAATCCTGTGGCATCGAAATATCTTCCGAATAACATCTCCTGGAATTTCATCCCACCAGGCGTGCCTCGTATGGGGGTCTGTGGGAAGCTGGAGTTAAAAGCTTCAAGCTCCATTTTCGCAAATGTGCAGGCCCTTTAAGATTCACATTCGAGGAATTGCAAACCCTTCTCGCAAGAATTGGAGCATGTTTGAACTCTTGTCCTCTAAGTACCCAATCTTCCGATTCCAATGATCTAGCCCCTCTCACTCCGGGTCATTTTTTAACCGGAAGACCTATTTTAGCAGTGCCTGAACCGTGCATGCTAGACTCGCCCCTTTCTTTCATTAATCGCTGGCGCAAAGTAAAAGCACTTAGTAATCAGATTTGCGAGCGCTGGAAAGCAGAATATTTATCTGAGCTCCATAAAAGGCACCTTGCACTAACCCACCACCGAATGGCGTTTAGGCCTCATAACGAAGTTTTATCCGGGAAAAGACCACTGAGTACGAATTGCAGATATTCAAACAGAAAGAAGGTACTCAAAAGACAAATTTCTAAGTTGGTCCTCTTACCACCATGCTAAATCAATAACGTTTTGTATATTAAATAGTACTATATTTCCTCGTTTTGTTTTTATTAGTTCGACTACGTGATGGGAAAATCCAAGCGCCATAATCAATATGCCTGTCGAGTATGCTCTCAGCATTATCCACTTGCACGTTGCTTTAAGTTCAGGGCTATGAACGTTCTATCCCGTTTGAGGACCGTCGCCTTGAAGAAGTATTGCTCCAACTGTCTCGCACATTCACACACAACCAAAAACTGTACCAGCTCAAAGTCTTGCGCATACTGTGGCCAAGATCACCATTCGCTCTTGCACTCTCATGAGAGGGTATCGAAACCACGCAAAGAATTCGTGTCTAAGGTCGCTCCGCCAAGTTTCGTACCTGCTCGAATCATAACACTGATCCAAACCGCCAGAATTCATCTAAGCTGCAATGGAAGTTTCCGGACCGTCCGCGCTATCATTGATTCATGCAGCGAACGAAGCCTGAACCCCGAAAAGTTGGTCCAGGAGCTCGAACTGCCTTCCTACGTCGCAGGTTCAGAGCGTTGGTGTACGGTAGTGTTGTTGGCGCGTCACGATTCCGCAGTATATATAGAGGCCTCTCTTAAGGTGACAAAAATTTTCTATTCCACGCCCGAAGAGTCTCATAGCCCTGCTATAGCAGAACCATTTTCAAACATTGTCTTAGCAGACAACCAATTTTATAAGCGTTTCTCTTGCGAGTTGGTACTAGCGGGAGATCTCTGTCATAAAATGTACCGCGTTGGGACTCTTCCAATGGGTCGAGTAATAATGGCTCAAAATTCCGTGTTCGGATACGTCCTATCTGGACCAACGCAACTCTAATTTTTTGAAATTTTTGATTTTGATTCACTCTGTATATATTTTTCATTTAAACGCTTGTAAACTTCCTACCAAGTTGAACCTCATTGCTGTAATCTCGCAACGGGGGCCGGGATGTTTACGTCACACGGTATCGCATAAACAAGGCCATTTCGCTGAGAGTTATCGTTTACCAACTACATATTAACATTTTATACGTACTCGGTACGAAGTGTTCGTTCGTTTTCGATCTTGCAAGCTTAGCAGCCAACTTAAAAAAAAAAAGGAAGAAGTCGGTGAAGCGGAAAGGAGATCACGTCGTAATAAGAGGAAAATTGTTATCTCCAATACAGAAAATACAAAAAAACCATCGGTATACCTTCATACCTATCTAGTTTCTTTAAAATCCGCTCCGATCCTACGAACGTAGGAACAACCTTAAAACTCATATTTTATACACACCACGTTCACGCGGCATTTCTACGGAATTTTGTCAGCAAGGAATCCACTTGGCAGCGAGGAATCTACTTCTGTACATACACTCATCTAATTATTTAATAAAAAGGAATAAGGCAGAGTAGCCTTCTTTTTGTTGACCCAACACTAACTGTTTCTTGAAATTTGGACCGATAAGGGCAGAGGCACAAGTAAGGGAAGGGGTGCCAGTAAGTTATCCTCTCTTTACTCTTGCAATCCCAAACAGAGCTTATTTCTCCATATACAGTTGATTTATCTAATATGATTACTATTTTTCCGATTATTGTTTATTAAAAAGCAGCGATTTCAAAACACAGCCAAACGCAGCGAAAGCAACAGCTGGTTTTTGACCATACATATATGAATCATATATTATAGTCATATGTGATACAAATTCCCGACAATATGCTAATGTGTACGATGATGTCCATAGTTATAGCGATTTCGCAATTTATTTTTCAGCGTAAGCTTAAGTCAACATTGTAGCTATACCCCCACCAAATATAAATACGCTGGGATGTACAGTGAAAAATTTATCCAAGAAAAACTTTACAAATAGATATTTTTGAAATTTCTAAACCACCTTCCTTCGGCAAAGGTATAAAAATTATAAAATAAAAAAAATCCAAAGTTTCGAATAAAAGCAGTTGTTTAAAGTAGGGACGTGCCGGATAACCGGATACCGGATATCCGATACAAAAATTTTTCCAGATACCATGTATCTTTATATAATTTTTCTATATGAAATTGTAAATTAGCTGGCCGCTCTGAACAAAAATTTACAGGTAGACTTAAATAAGTTTTCTGGCAACGCTGAACTTGAAAATTTTATAAATTTTCCGTTACTTCCAAGCCAAGATCGCCTTTATTATGGTGGAAACAGAATGGCATCCAATATTCCAACTTAAAGAAAATGGCTATGAAATACCTTTGCCCACCGCCTTCATCAGTGGAATCGAACAAGTTTTTAGTGCCACAAGCTCTATGTATACAGACAATAGAAACAGATTTTTACCAAAAAATGCTGAAAAGCTGATATTTATACTGAAAACTATTAAAATTGTCAGCTTTTGCTATTGATATGGCCGGATATGCGGGATACCGGATAGTTACCGGATATTCGGCACATCCCTAGTTTAAAGAAACTATAGAAATTTTGTATAAAAATAAAAAAATAATTTTTTTTAGTGCTACATTCCCAGCGTAAACGATTCTTTGTCTCATTGTATGAACATTAATTCATTCTGATAAACCCTTTCTTTGAAATTTTGTTTCAGAAAAATCAAATTTTTGTTTTCTCAAAACTTTAAAACCCCATAACTCCCAAAATATGGATAAAAAAAAACCAAGTAAAGAAGTTTACATCGGCTAAGCTGATTTCACACATGCCTTTTCCTCAGCCTAAAATATGTTAAAAGATTACACTTACAAAAATTCCTGCAGTTTTTGTCGTTCTAGCTTGGATATCTAGTTATACCTTATCTGTACTTCGATTTAGCTTCTCAAACTCGAAATTATTATTAAGCACAAAAATTTTGCTGTGGTCATGGTCAAGTTTTGACCGTAAGAGGACATTATGTCTAGCTGCGAAATACTCAATTCAAAATAGTGAAAATAAAATTTTTGCAAATTTCGCGATTTGTGGTCATGGTCAAAATGTGCATAAGTGACGACTTTATTTGGCGGCTAAATACACAAACAGAGGAAGCAAAAAACAAATCAGTTTTGTATATGAGAATAAAGCTCAAAATCCAGTATTGCGAGAGCCCGATGCGAGAGTGCGCGACGTCACGAAAAGGTTTTGCGTGACGCATTTCAATCTCCAATGAGAGTTTTGCGTCACGCAGATTATAGCATAATTGCTCCTAGTAAAGCAATATTTGAACCAGGTACCAATCTAACGAGTACAGAGTACTCATAACATTTAAACATTAACACTTGAGCTAAAAATTGAATTAAAAATTTTTAAAAATTTTCAAATTGAACCAAAACACGCGAAATATTTTAAAAGCTATATTTCACGGAACAGTGAACAGCATTTGTTTTATTAGTTTAAACGAGTACCGAATAGCAAGTGCTCGAAAAATAGCTATATCATTAACCTGTCAAACTGCCTCGCTACGAGATATACTCAATTTTTCAAAATTTTATCGCTACGAGGTCTCGCAGTGCGATACATTGGAGCTGGAGCCTAATGCCTCTCGTACACTTTGACATCAACGCACGCACGCAACTTTTCAACGAGTTCCTCAATTAAAAAGCTTAATATATGCTCGTACACTTGTGCGCATATGGTGGCGTTTCAGATTGATCAACGCGTTCTTATACAAGATTGAACTGCGATGCGTTGAACCCGTTGCGATCCTCGTACACCTAGTTGATGAACTTCATCAATTGTTGAAAGACCTCATTCACCTTGTTGATCACGTTTAACAAATTCGGCAAAAAAAAAATAGTGTGTAAGCTTGAGTTGCACGCATTCCAAGCACTGTGTTGACGCATGCGTTGATAGCCTCGTACACACGACGAAGCATTAAGCGTTTACAAAATCAATAAACATACTGTGCAGCTGTAAATGGTGAAACGTCAAAATTGCGACCAGGCTTTTTCTCTTTATTTTTATTTTCTGTCAAAATTTGATGGTGATATGTACATTATGGCATCTCGGATGCGGATTAAGAACCCTAAAAACCGATTGAAAGATACTGTTATTTAAAAATTGTCCGATTCAATTATTTTTGTATACATATCTCGGAAACAGGGTGTCGCAGATATATAAGCAATATGCCAAAATGATCGCATTGAAATCATCTACAAACTATGTAGGGTGGCCAGATCTGCACAATGAAAAATCAGGACAGTCCGGATGACCTCTTTTTTTTGTAGAGATCAAAAACCATTTCGCAATTACGTATGATAGGTAAACTCACATTCATGAATGTGAAGTAATTCAGAATATTGCAGATGGCTCTCTTCTCCCTGCAATAGACTTGTGAGACGAATAAACAGCGATCAATTTATGTAATAAATGTACATTTTATTGCTGGTATTAATTTTACATGCGTGCTGTTAAAAGTTGAGTACAATTAAATATAGAAGCGCATAAGTACAATTATAGTTATATTATACAATTTATACGATGCGCAAAAAAACTTTTTCCGTAGAAACACACTACTTCCAGAATTGTGAGTTATCAATCAATCATTGTAGGTTTTAACAAGTGTTTGGGCCCGTAAAGAATTATTGGTCTTGCGACCGAAATGGGGCAAAGGGAAATCGTATGGGCGCCAATAAAATATCACGTACCTTTGACGGCAAAAATAGCGGCTTCGTCCCTTAAAAGGGATATTCTAGTAATAGAATAGAGGTCTTTTCCGACGGCTGTGGAAGTCAATTCCACGTCCAACGTCCCGATATTATTGGCGCACTATGTTTTGCCTTTCCGTACGAAAGTTACGCAAAATTAATGTTTGCGGGCTTGACAGTGGACGGAACGTGCTCGTTCGGCGCCTTATGCTTCGGAAGTTACGAAAAATTTGCATTTGTGGACGTGGCAATGGGCGGACCACATAAATTTTTTTCCTACACCTTTCATTTTCCTTGGTCAACCTATGTTGCGAATTGGAAGATTCTACGCCTTTTACTTCACAAGTTACGAACAACCCTTATTTGTGGGCGTGGCTCGAGGAGGATGGCGTTCATTTTTCTCCCAGGACATGTGCTTTTTCGTAGTTTACCAGTACACCAAATATCAACGAAATGTGTTAAGTGGTTCGCAAGTTACAAGCATTTTACTGAAAACACATTAAATTTATTTTTGGGCGTGGCAGTGGGCGGATGTCTCCCATTTTTACTTAGGATCACACTCGGATCCCGATATACCTGTGTGCCAAATTTCGACTTGGTTGGTCCAGCCGTTTCGGAAGAGATCCGCCCACAGACGGACGGACAGAGGGACGGACAGACAGAAGGACGGACGGACGGACAGACGGACATGTCTTAATCGATTCAGTTTTAGATCCTGATCAAGAATATATACATATGTCTATATCTACGGAGCTTAGCTCTGGCTGTTACATGCTTCGAACAAAACTAATATACCCTGCTTACGCTGGGTATAAAAACAAGAAGATCCGAAAGCTGAATTATTAAGAAAGGCCACTGAGCAGTTAGAAGGGGAACAAATGACAAAAGGGACGAAGCTGCTATTTTTGCCGAATGCTGGGCATGTGCTATGAGGAAAATGGCACCAGAGCAACAGTTATGCTCCTCGTCCACTACGCTATCAACGCACGTATACGTTCCTCAACTTGTTCGACGCTAGTGTACGAAATATTCAATTTCATTCAACCAACGAAATAAGCGCGTTGCGCAACCGTTCTCTAACGTGTGCCCCATCAAGTGTACG
Organism: Chlorops oryzae; assembly: GCA_020466095.1. Classification (NCBI taxonomy): domain Eukaryota; kingdom Metazoa; phylum Arthropoda; class Insecta; order Diptera; family Chloropidae; genus Chlorops; species Chlorops oryzae. Next base: position 68,492,641 of record CM035807.1, read on the forward strand.
AGGCTCAAATTGTGATGCGAACAACGTTGAAGCACGAGGTGAACAATATTGTGCTGCACATTATCTCATCAACGCATTCCTCAATTTCGTTTGGTAAATTTTGCGTGATAGTGAATTGCGTTGAGCGATTTCAAGTATGTGTGCGGTTAGTTCCGCGAATTTATTCATGCGTTGAGAAATTGATTACAGCATGACCAGCAGGGTTCGGACTATACTCCGATCGGAGTAGATCTACTCCGTTTTTTTTAAATTTTTGAAATCTACTCCGCCACTACCCTATACCTGAAATCTACTCCGATTTTTTCACTTCACCAAACTCCAAATAATTTTGTCTATGTCACGATTTAGACGTAATGAGAACGAGTTTTTTTGTGTTCCCTCGTTCGCAAACAAATTGTTGTTTTCCATACAGATGTCTCTGCATCTAAATCTTGACTGATGGAGATAAAAAAATATAAGTAATATGTAAATGTAAGTTATAAATGTTTGCTTCAAATAAATTGTTAACCTTTTTTTTTTTGTGCGAAAATGAGAAATTCCAATTTACTACCCAAAAATTCATTTCTACTCCGATTTTTTCGGCCTTCTACTACGAAATGGGATTTCCGTAGTCCGAACTCTGATGACCAGCGATGCCGTGGCCAATTTTTATTTGTAGCCATAATCGAGAAATGTAAAAAAATACCCAAAAGCTTTTTTTTTATATAAATAACAAAATATTGGTACCCAAGTTTGTTAAATTTTTTGTAGTTTATTTTTTAAGCGCTAATATTACCAAACATATATAAATAAGTTTCAAATTATAAATAACTAGAATAGTGAAACTACAAGTAGAATTTTATTGAAAAATTTTTTTAAATATGCTTGGTCATTAGGGACATTTTCGCCGATTCAAAAAAAAAAAGTTTCCTGGTGTCATGTTTTTTTTCTGAAATATCCTGTTTTTTTTTTTTTTTTGTCGCGAAGGAAAAACGGGTTTCGGAAATAATTTTTTTGTACCTACAAGAATAGCGCTTGCGCACTGTAAGCATCAGACGGAGACTTTTGATTTGACAGGCTCAGAGCCTTTGTGCTGCGTTCCCAAACTCGACTGAACTCGACCAAGTTCAACTCGCGCAGGATTTTATCGTTATAAAATTCCTGCGCGAGTTGAACTCGGTCGAGTTTTGAAATGTTTGCAAACGCACACTTGGTAGTTTGGTGTTTTTTTTGCTGGTACGATTGTACCAACGTGAATTTGTCAGTTGAAACAGTGCATGATATTGTGAACATCAAATTCAACTTTAAATCTTTTACTTGTCGAGAATTTCATAAATACATGCTCCTTGCAAAAAATGCGGCTTTGATAAGCAAAATCGGTAGTTCATTGAAGTATTCTTTTTGAAATTTCTTATTGTCCGTTTTTGCCGCTACGCAGCTTAATCCCACCAGCGGCGAAAAAACGGGAAAAAGGAGGGCAGCACTTCGAGCCCAGCTGCTCGCCACTTTTCCCGCCGGGCTTGACTGGCAGCACTGGTGGGTTTTAAATAATATTCAAAAAGAATAGTTGAAGGTAACATGTCCGCGAAAAAAAACCGATCCGCAATCAGAAACGTTCCGCAAGCTTAAAGCAGTGCTTGCCAGCGTAATACTCTTTCATACAAAGCTGAGTATTGCGGCTTTGTTGTTGTTTCTCGCACACAGAGTCTGTGTAGCGAGAGAATTCAATCAGTTTGGCAGCGGCAATGAATAAGCACACATACATGTGAAGAATGAGAGAAATTGTGGTAGTGGTCGTGCTGGCAAGCACTGGCTTAAAGCAAAGTTCCGTAAATAAAAGTGTAAAGTGCGGGCCGCGTTCGCGTTTGCTAATTGAATTGTTATTCAGGACTTTGTTTAAGACCGCGCACAACAGCAACAGCAGCAACAATAACAGGAACCACAGCAACAGCAGAAACGACGTCAACCACGACAGCAGCAGAAGCAACAGCCGTCAAAGGTACGTGATATTTTATTGACTTCCATTCGATTTCCCTTTGCCCCATTTCGGTCGCAAGACCAATAATTCTTTACGGGCCCAAACACTTGTTAAAACCTACAATGATTGATTGATAACTCACAATTCTGGAAGTAGTGTGTTTCTACGGAAAAAGTTTTTTTGCGCATCGTATAAATTGTATAATATAACTATAATTGTACTTATGCGCTTCTATATTTAATTGTACTCAACTTTTAACAGCACGCATGTAAAATTAATACCAGCAATAAAATGTACATTTATTACATAAATTGATCGCTGTTTATTCGTCTCACAAGTCTATTGCAGGGAGAAGAGAGCCATCTGCAATATTCTGAATTACTTCACATTCATGAATGTGAGTTTACCTATCATACGTAATTGCGAAATGGTTTTTGATCTCTACAAAAAAAAGAGGTCATCCGGACTGTCCTGATTTTTCATTGTGCAGATCTGGCCACCCTTCATAGTTTGTAGATGATTTCAATGCGATCATTTTGGTATATTGCTTATATATCTGCGACACCCTGTTTCCGAGATATGTATACAAAAATAATTGAATCGGGCAATTTTTAAATAACAGTATCTTTCAATCGGTTTTTAGGGTTCTTAATCCGCATCCGAGATGCCATAATGTACATATCACCATCAAATTTTGAAAGAAAATAAAAATAAAGAGAAAAAGCCTGGTCGCACTTTTGACGTTTCACCATTTACAGCTGCACAGTATGTTTATTGATTTTGTAAACGCTTAATGCTTCAACAACAGTGCTTGAAATGCGTGCAACTCAAGTTTACACACTATTTTTTTGCCGTATTTGTTAAACGTGATCAACTAGATGAACGAGGTCTTTCAACAATTGATGAAGTATAAGTTATTGAGATGTTTTTGGCACGATATTTCATGTTTGCGGCTGTTGTAAATACGCGGTATTGCAGATTGATGTTAAGCGCTTTTGCAGTCGCAACGACGATATATTTAATAGTATACAATTCAATGTAAAAAAGGCTTTGGACAGAAGTTCAAAAGATGTAAATAATGTTAAGCAAAGATGGGCACAAAGTGTGTAACGAGCGTCACAAAAAAAAGGGTTTTTTAAATTTAACTGGTTGTATTTTTATAATTTTGTTCAACATAACTGTAAACAGTGTAAACAGTGCTAATGGTGAACCTTAAATTAAAACAAGTAAGAAAGCTAAAGTCGGTCAAGCCCGACTTTGAAATACCCAGCGTCCCGACAATACGAGCGCACTATGTTTTGCTTCTCTATTTGTGGGCGTGGCAGTGGGAGGGCAAAATAAATTATTTCCCTACACCTTTCATTCGCCTTGGTGAACCTATGTTGCGAATTTGAAGCTTCTACGCCTTTTATTTAGGAAGTTACGAAAAATCTTCATTTGTGGGCGTGGCAGTGGGCGGGCCACATTAGATTTTTACCTACACCTTTCATTCGCCTTGGTGAACCTATGTTGCGAATTCGAAGCTTCTACGCCTTTTACTTCGGAAGTTACGAAAAATCTTCATTTGTGGGCGTGGCAGGGGGCGGGCCAGTTAAATTTTTTCCCTACACCTTTCATTTGCCTTGGCCAACCTATGTTGCGAATTTGAAGCGTCTACGCGTATTAATTCGGAAGTTACGAAAAATCTCCATTTGTGGGCGTGGCAGTAGGCGGGCCATATAAATTTTTTTCCTACACCTTTCGTTCGCCTTGGTCAACCTATGTTGCGAATTTGAAGCTTCTACGCCTTTTACTTCACAAGTTACGATAAGCCCTTATTTGTGGGCGTGGCTCACGGAGGGCGGCGTCCATTTTTTTTCCAGGATATGTCCCTTTTTGTAGTTTACCAGTTCACCAAACATCAATGGAATGTGTTGAGTGGTTCGCAAGTTACAAGCATTTTACTGAAAAGACATTATATTCATTTGTGGGCGTGGCAGTGGATCATTTCTATATATATATGTCTATATCTCCGGAGCTCAATTCTCCCTGTTACAAGATTTGCACAAAACTAATATACCCCGCTTACGCTGGGTATAATTACAGCAGTACAAAAACCCAAAGGGTTTTAAACATTTTCTATAGATTTCAGCTTGGTAAATAATTAAAAAATAATTCTAAAAATTCCATCACGTCAGAGTTCCAAGTTAATCGCGTATTAAATTTTTAAATACCGTTGATGTGATGAATTGATGACTCAATTCGGAAATTTTTATACATAACATAACATAACTTTGAATTGAAAAATCCACTTGCTTTTTCGTTTCAAAAAGAAATAATGACTAGATTGATTTGAAATATTGGGACAGGGAAAAATAAAGTTCCGATTGAAATGTGCTTAACTTAATGCCACGCCCCCAGATTTTGGCCAATATTATTCTTTTAAAGAGAAAATAATGTATTCATTTGACCTAAAGAAGAGCGGATTTCCGTTTTGTTTAATGTTTTATAAGCTTTTTTTTTTTTTCTGACCCAATAAATCGAATCGATCCAGTCATCATTTATTTTTGTAACGAAAAAACAAGTGAGTTTTTCAATTTAAAGTTATGTTATGTATCTCCGAATTGAATTATTTTATGAAACTCCTTATATCTCTGCAACGGTGAAGACGACGATGGTCCGATTTAACACTGACTTACAAAATAGAGTGTCCTATGATCACAGACAGCGAGCTTGTGTAAATTTTTAATATTGTATTTATATGAAACTAACATTTTCATGTGGCTCTGGGATAGCGTAGGGGATGCGTGCTATGCTCTTGATCCCAGGGTCCGAGGTTCGATTCCCGGCACAGGCGAAACGGAGTGTCATGTTCCAAGCCTAGCACTGGTTTTCCAAAAAATCGCATGTTAGGGGCACACTACATAAAAAGACATACACGCGCACAAACACAAGAAAAAACTAGTTGTGGTATCACAATGGGCCGATAAACGGCCTAAGTGGCATCCACTTCAACCAACCAACCAACCAACATTTTCATATATTGAGTTTATTTGGAAAACTTTGACCTCTGGTAGCGACCCCTAAATGCTATTTCAAAAAATACAGAAATATTTTCTCGTGGTGTATATTAAAATGACGGGGTGTCGCGCGAAAAAAAATTAATTTTTTCAAATAAGGACCACCCTAATAAGTATGCCCTTTTTTTAATTTAAGGTTCACCATTAGCACTGTTTACAGTTATGTTGAACAAAATTATAAAAATACAACCAGTTAAATTAAAAAAAAACCTTTTTTTTTGTGACGCTCGTTACACACTTTGTGCCCATCTTTGCTTAACATTATTTACATCTTTTGAACTTCTGTCCAAAGCCTTTTTTACATTTAATTGTATACTATTAAATATATCGTCGTTGCGACTGCAAAAGCGCTTAACATTAATCTGCAATACCGCGTATTTACAACAGCCGCAAACATGAAATATCGTGCCAAAAACATCTCAATAACTTATACGCCGTTCTGCTATGACGTTGAAATGGACGTTTTTTATTGGCTTATTCAAATGGCGTGAGCTAAATTAGGTTCCCATATACAATCACATGTAAATATCACGACCCTGTAGTCAGTTTGCAAACTAGGACCCACCTTAGATGAGACTGTTAGCAACTAAGCCATAAAAACTATGGAGCACGTCTAACCTAAGGTCGACCTCTATAGGTCTCACCGCTGACTGTTCCGTAAGAGATCGAGGGGCGGTGAGTTAATTTTTTTTGTGTACTCTTGCTACGCGCTTGTGTTTGTCTGCTTTAAGTTCGCATTCAGATCGACGTACCGTCAAGAGTTGATTAGCGTAAAGAATAAGACTCTCGCTCAGCAACCACGCAGGTCGAGGTTCGATCCCTGGCTCGGGTGGGCATTTTTTTTCTTCTCAATTGACTGCAGTTTTTTTTATGTTCATATTTTAATTAATTTTTTTTATTAGTTAATTTTGAAAAATGAAAAATTTTTTCTTTAATATGTAAATGTTTTTTCATATTTAAATGTTTTTTAAAAGTATTTATTTTTCAATTGAAAATTTTTTGCTATCAAAAGTTATATTTTATTTCACAAAAACTTGAACACCCAAAAACTCAAGTCAGCATTTTGATCAACAAATTAAATTTCCTTGTTTAGCGTAATGGTTAAGACGCAGACTTACCAACCCAGAGATCAGCGGTTCGAGGTTCGTTCGAGACGAGAAAATTGAAAAAACATAACTAATGTTTAAACAAAAAGATTTAAAAATAAAAATAAAAAATAAACAAAATAAAAACAAGAAAAAAATTAAACAAACATTAAAATTTTTTTCCCCATAAATTAACAATTGACCTCCAACTCACCCAAAACATCTCACCATGGGTGAGTCTTACATGTACTTCTCTCTTTTCTAATGTTGGCCCCATGTTAAAGAGGTGAGTTGAATGCATGTAAGAGTAAATTATGTGGGGACTAGTTGTGGTCTTTTTGAGGTGCACCATAGGTGAGTAGGGGGTGAGTCTCAATTACTGCAGGGGATATATCAGTTTGCGAATTTTGTAAATACGCGGTATTGCAGAATGCTGTTACGCGCTTTTGCAGTCGCAACGACGATATGTTATTTTAAGTTTCTTACAAGATGGAACTCATAAGTCGTTGCTGTTCGCTTTTTATCAGGGTTCGAATTGCTGACTAAAAAAAAGCACAAGCAAGCAAATGTTGCTTCGCTTTGCTTTTTCTAAGCAAATTTAAACTTATTTGTGGGCTTATTTGTGAGCGTGGCTCACGGAGGGTGGCGTCCATTTTTTGCCAGGACATGTCCCTTTTCGTAGTTTACCAGTACATCAAATATTATTGGAATGTGTTGAGTGGTTCGCAAGTTACAAGCATTTTACTGAAAATACATTATATTCATTTGTGGGCGTGGCAGTGGGCGGATGTCTCCTATTTTTACTTAGGATCATACTCGGACCCCGATATACCTGTGTGCCAAATTTCGTCCAGCCTTGATTTGTCCAGCCGTTTCGGAGGAGATCCGACCCCGGACGGACGGACAGACGGACATGTCTAAATCGATTCAGTTTTTGATCCTGATCATTTCTATATATATATGTCTATATCTCCTTAGTTCTCCCTGTTACAAGATTCGCACAAAACTAATATACCCCGCTTACGCTGGGTATAAAAAGATTGGCCTTTGCGAACCAACATTATAGTTGGTGAAGACAATATTCGACGCACTGCTCCTGTTGATAAAAATAATATTATATTACCGCCACTGCATATAAAATTAGGACTTGCTAAGAACTTTATAAAAAAAATTGGAACACAGAAAGCTTTTGCCCGCTTAAAGGCGATATTTTCCTACCTTTCACACGCAACACTCAAGGAAGGAGCTCTAAATGGTCCAGAAATACGTAAACTTTTGCAGGACGACGAGTTCTCAAGCCTTTTGTCACCAATCGAAGCAGCAGCGTGGAGCTCATTCAAACTTGTTGTACACAATTTTTTGGGCAACCACAAAAGTCCAGATTACAAGCAAATAGTAAATAACCTACTAAACAATTATAAGAAAGCCGAAGTACACATGTCGTTGAAGATCCACTTTCTCGATTTGCACTTAGATTTTTTTCCTGAAAACTTAGGAGACGTAAGCGATGAGCATGGCGAACGTTTTCATCAGCAATTAAAGGATATTGAAAATCTCTATAGCGGCCTTTTCGACACGGCAACGATGGGTGATTACGTGTGGTCCCTTGTGCGTGAAAATGATGGTAGTAAATATAAAAGACAATGCGGAAGCAAGCAATTTTTTTAAATTGTATAAAAATAATTTTTGAAATAAATTTTTATTTCTTTAACACTTTTGCATTAGAGCTTATTTCACAAATGTTTTACAGGAGTTATACCAATTTGGTAGTTCATGTTGTCTTAAAGTTGGCTGCATCACAGCGGCCCCGGTGTATCGAAGACCGGTAGTCAAATAATTCCAAATCAAAACTGTTTTTATTTTTTTTTTCAAAATAATGTGTGAAAATTTACTCAATTGCTAAAATAATTTCGGCTCATATGGACAAGTTTTGTGAACAAAGCAAAAATTGTGAAATATCGAATTTTTAGTGTTTTGGCAAAAAAATCATAGCTCCGTAAATTTTCCACCGATTTTAGCCAAACAGGGCTTATTTTTTAGAAGAAAAACTTAACTATACGTGAAAAATTTGAAAATGTGTTTTCCACTTCGATTTTTATTTTTTTTTACAGATTTTTGTATGAAAAATTTACCCTGATTTTTTAGGAAAAAACAATATTTTCTTGTATAATTGCACCTCTAGCACTAAAACTACTCATGCAAATCAAAAACTTTGTTTGTAAAAGTTGTAGGGAGCTTAATTATCTATAATTAAAAAAAATAAATTTAAATCGGTAGATCGGGGCCCGAGATATGCTTGAAATAGCAAGTGCACCTACGAAATGCACTGAAAAAAATTTCAAAAATGTTTTTCTGAAAAACTCTTGCATAGAAAAATAAAAAAAAATTTTTTTCTTGCTAAGGAGGCCGAGATCTACAGGAAAATTTTACAAATATTCATTTGCTATTTATAAATTCCAAAGGAAAATGGGCAAATTTGTATGGTGCCTGTCCTATCTGCAGCCATCGATAAGCTATGAGTTTTCTATTATATTATATAATATTATATTAATATAATATTAATATTCGTTCAAGTTCGTTTTTAAATCCTATTTTTTCTGAGGTTAAACCGCTAATAAGGTATGACAAATGTACAACAGATTTGAAGTAAATTAACCGAGGATTTTGAAAAAAATTAGAAAAGTATGTGTTAATAGGACCTTTTTCATACCAAAATGGCTCTCAAAGTAAAAAAATAGATTTTTTTCAGAATTTTTGACTTTGACCGCTTAATTAACCATCATTGGCTTAAATTCTTACCATGAATTTAATTTTGCCTAAAAGCCCATAGAATTTTCTTTCAAACCGCTTAACAGTTTTTTTTCTACGATGAACCGTTATCGTGGAAGAATTTTTTTTCTCGACTTACTGCCTAAAATCTTTAAGGCCCTCTAACTCCTTAGGGGAGCATTTTCCACCACCCCCCTCCCATACGATTTTTGATCGATATTGAGCACCCCTATCACCTCCTTTCGGATATACATCCTTATGCGAAACACCCTGTATATAGAAATGATCAGGATCAAAAACTGAATCGATTTAGACATGTCCGTCTGTCCGTCTGTGCGTCCGTCCGTCTGTCCGTCCGTCCGTCTGTCCGTCCGTCCGTCTGTCCGTCCGTCCGTGGTCGGATCTCCTCCGAAACGGCTAGACAAATTAAGTCGAAATTTGGCACACAGGTATATCGGAATCCGAGTATGATCCTAAGTAAAAATAGAAGACATCCGCCCACTGCCACGCCCACAAATGAATATAATGTGTTTTCAGTAAAATGCTTGTAACTTGCGAACCACTCAACATATTTCATTGATATTTGGTGTGGTGGTAACCTACGAAAAATAACGACATATTCTTGCATAAAATGTACGTCGCCCTCCACGAGCCACGCCCACAAATAAGCCCACAAATAAGGGTTTATCGCAACTTGTGAAGTAACAGGCGTAGAAGCTTCAAATTCGCAACATAGGTTGACCAATGTGAATGAAAGGTGTAGGGAAAAAATTTATGTGGCCCGCCCACTGCCACGTCCACAAATGCAAATGTAACTTCCGAAGCATAAGGCGCCGAACGAGCACGTTCCTTCCACTGTCAAGCCCGCAAACATTAATTTTGTGTAATTTTCGTACGGAAAGGCAAAACATAGTGCGCCAATAATGTGGGAACGCTGAGTATTAGGTGTAGTAAAAAGAAATCCATTATTTTTCCAATATATGGCGTTATTTATCTGCATCTCGCGTTGTATAAGTCCGATCGTGTTCCGCTAGGGGGCATTAGAAAGATGACAGTTCCTACTAAAAAAGCTTTTTTGACACTTTTTTGATTGATTGATTCAGTTTTGTTTGAGAGCTTGTCAAAGGTGGACATCAGCAAAGAGAAAATTCGCTACATTTTACAGTTTTTCTTCGATAAGGTAGAAAACGCAAGCCAGGCGGCTGAAAATGTGAATAGCGTTTATGGACCTGATACTGTAACAGCCAATCATGCGCAATTTTGGTTTCGTCGATTCCGTTCCGGTGACTTCGATGTCAAGGATGCACCACGCACTGGAAGGCCAATTGTCGAAAATGTCGATAAAATCATGGAAATTATCGAGTCCGACCGTCATGTTAGCACTGTTTCGATTGCAAAAGAGCTAAAGATTGCACAAAAAACTGTTTGGAACCATAGGAATAAGGCTGGATACACAAAGAAGCTCGATGTATGGGTGCCACACGAGTTAACGCAAAAAAACCTCATAGACCGAATTTCCCTCTGCGAATCGCTGCTGAACCGCAACAAAATCGACCCATTTCTGAAGCGGTTGGTGACTGGTGATGAAAAGTGGGTCACTTACGACAACGTCAAGCGAAAACGGTCGTGGTCGAAACACGGTGAACCGGCGGAAACGGTGGCCAAGCCAGGATTGACGACCAGGAAGGTTTTGCTGTGTGTTTGGTGGGATTGGTAGGGAATTATCTACTATGAGCTGCTCCCATACGGCAAAACTCTTAACTCGGAACTCTACTGTCAACAATTGGACCGTCTAAAGGAAGCAATCGCCCATAAGCGGCCAGCTTTGGCCAATAGGAGAGGAATTGTGTTCCATCAGGACAACGCCAGGCCACACACATCGATAGTGACTCGCCAGAAGCTCCGGGAGTTTGGTTGGGAGGTTCTTCTGCATCCACCTTATAGTCCGGACCTGGCACCAAGTGATTACCATCTGTTCCTGTCCATGGCGAACAATTTTGCTGGTGAAACATTCGCTTCAAGAGAGGCTTCTGAAATTCGACTGTCTCAATGTTTTGCTAATAGGAACGAGGGCTTCTATGAGAGAGGCATAATTAAATTACCTTTAAAATGGCAACAAGTTATCGAACAAAACGGCGCATATTTGACCTAAATCGGGTCATTCTAACTATCTTAAATAAAGCCCTCTATTTAATGCAAAAATAATGGATTTCTTTTTACTACACCTCATATTTAAAAGTCGGGCTTGACCGACTTTAGCTTTCTTACTTGTTTTTATATTAATCGCGGGTGCAACCAGTCTTTTTTTTTTGCCAGTTTTGCAGAGCAATTGTACGAGGACATACAAACCATCGCAAAAATATATTTTTAAAACAGAAATTTGGACAGCAGGAGTTTCAGGACATGCTCATCATTCGTTATTCATTATTCTGAAGCTCGAAAAGACGTTAATGGAGTTTCGTCATTTATAAATTCAGTATCTGAATCACTGTTAAAATCGAAAACGCTCCATCTCTTTTTAAGGGGTAATAATAATTCTACTTCAATTTAGTTGGTAAAGTGTAACCTCAAATTGTCGGAAACGGCTGTTTTGTGACAGTTTAAAAAGGTATGACTTTAAAGTTTTGTCACGATTTTTGAATAGTAATATTTTCAAACGCGCCAACAAATGAAAAATGGAGTTTAATCAAATATAAATAAATGTAATATTAAATTTCGACTTTCTTCTTTGTACTATTGACAAAAAAAAACCACTTTTATCGTGAATAAAAAATCACTATCGGAAATCGTGTATAGCGGAATCGCCCATATGCTTTAAATTCAGTCAAGCAATACGAACCCTGCTTTTTATGACTACCTAAAAAACTTCTTCTTTAAAGCCAAGTGTCGAGGTTTTTGAGGTAGAGAGTAAAGTGTAGTGTTTAGAGACTATACGTAACAGGTTGGCTGATAAGTCCCCGGTCTGACACATAGATGGCGTCGCTAGTATTAAATGCATATTATTTTTATATAGTGGCAACCTTCAAATGATTCGTGTCAAAATTTGACGTCTGTAAGTCAATTAGTTTGTGAGATAGAGCGTCTTTTGTGAAGCAACTTTTGTTATTGTGAAAAAAATGGAAAAAAAGGAATTTCGTGTTTTGATAAAATACTGTTTTCTGAAGGGAAAAAAATACAGTGGAAGCAAAAACTTGGCTTGATAATGAGTTTCCGGACTCTGCGCCAGGAAAATCAACAATAATTGATTGGTATCCAAAATTCAAGCGTGGTGAAATGAGCACGGAGGACGGTGAACGCAGTGGACGCCCGAAAGAGGTGGTTACCGACGAAAACATCAAAAAAATTCACAAAATGATTTTGAATGACCGTAAAATGAAGTTGATCGAGATAGCAGAGGCCTTAAAGATATCAAAGGAACGTGTTGGTCATATCATTCATCAATATTTGGATACGAAAAAGCTCTGTGCAAAATGGGTGCCGCGCGAGCTCACATTTGACCAAAAACAACAACGTGTTGATGATTCTGAGCGGTGTTTGCAGCTGTTAACTCGCAATACACCCGAGTTTTTGCGTCGATATGTGACAATGGATGAAACATGGCTCTATCACTACACTCCTGAGTCCAATCGACAGTCGGCTGAGTGGACAGCGATCGGTGAACCGTCTCCGAAGCGTGGAAAGACTCAAAAGTCCGCTGGCAAAGTAATGGCTTCTGTTTTTTGGGATGGGCATGGAATAATTTTTATCGATTATCTTGAGAAGGGAAAAACCATCAACAGTGACTATTATATGTCGTTATTGGAGCGTTTGAAGGTCGAAATCGCGGCAAAACGGCCCCATATGAAGAAGAAAAAAGTGTTGTTCCACCAAGACAACGCACCGTGCCACAAGTCATTGAGAACGATGGCAAAAATTCATGAATTAGGCTTCGAATTGCTTCCCCACCCACCGTATTCTCCAGATCTGGCCCTCAGCGACTTTTTCTTGTTCTCAGACCTCAAAAGGATGCTCGCAGGGAAAAAATTTGGCTGCAATGAAGAGGTGATCGCCGAAACTGAGGCCTATTTTGAGGCAAAACCGAAGGAGTAACACCAAAATGGTATCAAAAAATTGGAAGGTCGTTAAAATCGTTGTATCGCTCTTGAAGGGAACTATGTTGAATAATAAAAACGAATTTTGACAAAAAAATGTGTTTTTCTTTGTTAGACCGGGGACTTATCAGCCAACCTGTTATGTTGTATACACTGTAGACCGTTTCTACAATTCCACAGCTCTACATACAGCTGCCGTAGACATATTTAGAGTAGAGCTCTACTATGTGCTCTACAGCCTGTGTACACTGCAGAAGAATTTTTCTCTACTATAGCATCGTGTAGTAGATCATAATCGTATAGCTCGGCTAAAATTTTCGAGATTTTCAAAATTTTCAAAAATATAAAGAAAATTTTGGAAATTAATTCCGTTAATATAGGTCGTCGCCAAAAGCAAGCTTCTGCTGCCCATTTGCTTTTGACTCAAGAAAAACTAGGAACCAAAAGAAAATGTTGGGCGCGTGACTGGATCGCTTAAACTTTGGATGAAAAACAATTGAGACATCGCTATAACTATGGTCATTTTTATTTTATTTTATTTTGACCATGACCACCATTCGCAAAATTCGCAAAAATTTGATTGTCACTATTTTGAATTGATTCTTTTACATCTAGATATAATGTCCTCTTACGGTTAAGACTTGACCATGACCATCATTCCCGAAATTTGCAAAAATTTGATTTTCACTATTACAAATTGAGTATTTCGCTGCTAGACATAATGCCCTCTTACGGCTACAATTTCACCATGACCACCATTTGCAAAAATTTTGTGCTTAATAATAATTTGTTTGAGAAGCTATATCGAAGTACAGATAAGCTATAACTAGATATCCAAGCTAGAACAACGAATACCGCAGGAGTTTTTGTTATGGTTATGTGATATATTTTAAGCTGAGCAAAAGGTATGTGTGCAGTCAGCTAGCCGATGTAAACATCTTAAATTGGCATTGAGGCAAGTTTGCAATAATAGCAAGAACTTTGTTTTTCGTTTATTTTGCCTTTGACGCAATTTTATTATCGCGAGAAGCTTTAAGTTTGCACTTAAAGTACAGGCCGAAAGCATTTCAATGAAATTCTTAATTTCGTTAGATAAATTCTCCATTGCTTCTTAATATTTCAATATATATAAAAAAAACAAACAGCTGTCAAACTTAAACACATGTGCAAGTGGAAACGAAAGTGCTTAGTCGTTTAAGCTAAACACTTCAGATTTAAACACCTAATGGAAACGTGCTATAAGAAGAGTATAATTTAGCTCCTTTAGCTGTCCAAATTTTACATTTTTTCTGATTGCGTTCAGAATTAGTATAAATCCCTTTCCATTTTACACTCTTGTTATTACGTTCTCAAAGTATAATCCGTGCAAAATTTCTTGCTTATGTACTACTATAACTCCTGATTTGATATTAACTTTTATCGGAATTACTTCCGAAGTTCTGGCATTTATAGTAATTGACTCAACTACGCATATCCTTCTAGTCGCTTGCTCTCAACAAAGTGGCAATCTTGCGATTTCCTTGATATTTGAAAGAAATGCAATCGTCTTATTTACTCCATTCGTAACCGAACGGGTCCACAGTTCATCCCTACCCAAAATTCCGTCTGCTGGTATTTTGCTACCAAATGGAAGTACGTGCATATTAAAATTTAATGCTTGGTGAGATATCCTTGCAGCTCCCTCTGTACTAATACTAACACCGAATGCTCCCCCTAATTGCTTAACCTCTGACCTGTCAACTTCAACTTCTTCTTTTAAGACTTCAGATTTGAGCAAACAAGTGTCTGCCCCTGTATCGATAAGCAGAGTTAATTTATCATTTTTAGCTTGTCCATACGGCAATACTATAAGTGCATCATCTGGTCGATATCCCGTATCTACGGTTAAAAAATTTGTTGAACAATCAAAGTGATATTTTTTTGGGTCTTTGAACAGCCGTTTCTTCTTAATTGACTCTGACTTACACAATTTTCTATTTAAGTGCAATTCCATTGTTTTTCTTTCAAAAACAACCAAACGCTTGGAAAACGACTCTTGTAGACTAGTACACAAAATAATCAACATACTTTGGTGAAAAATTGCTTTACGCATGAATCACTAGAATAGGTGATAGGTATACTCAACTACTTGTTCCGAAAATGTAACCTTCTTATTTTTTTCTTTTTGTTTTTTAAAGGAACATATAGGTTCGCTTAGCCTAACGCATGTTTTTTCATTCTCTTTCATCTGCTCACTGCTACAGAGTGGCTGACTTTTGTTTAATTTAAAAGTAGAGTCTTCGACCTCAATTCTATTTATATCCAGTACCAAAAGCGACTGTGACTGACAAGATAAGTTTGATTTTTCCCTTGTGCTACTTTTCAAAATTAAGGCCTATTCCAGTATCCGATGGCGCCAATGTGCAGAAAAATGAACTAAAGAAAAAAGAATTTAAAAATATAAAATGTAGCTCATAAAAACTAACCTACCTGTATACAACATTTAAGGCGAAATGTATAAATGTATATAAAATAACCAATGAAATGCTATCCCATCTTTTTTGAAAGCCTTAACAAAATTCTTCATAAGTCCCAATTTTATATGTAAAGCAGGTAGAATTATTTTCTCAGAATCGGGGTTTTTGGGGTCGAGAAATTCATTTATGATGTTTACTTTTACACATGACCACCGCCAGAGGTGGAGGCGTTTCACGCATATTTTAACTATTTTTCGTCTATTTTCCGAGAAAACGTACAAGTTTTTCGATAAAATTCCGGCTGCGTCCCTTGCCATCGAAATGTTGTTTTATTATCCAAATGTCCTAAGGTGTTAATTGCCTCTTTCCCGACAAGAAAAATTAGTCACAAAAAAGTCACCTTGACTCTCGTGTGACTGAGCTCGTTGCTAAAAATAGGTCATGCGGACTTAAATTTTAACTTCAAAGTGACCGAAACAGCGCAAACTGTGTGACAATTTTCTTGTTACTGTGTTAGTCACACGAAACTCAACAGAAACTACTCAGTTACAAACTAGTCACAGAAAACTTCTCAGAAACAAGCAAAAATCACACAATATAAGCGCTCAGTAACGTACTATTTGAAATGTTGCCACTGGTTTTTAATAAATTTTTTTTGCTAAGAATTTGTTGCCAGCAAATTTTAAAACTGACATAAAAAAATCTTTCATATTGAATTGAATAAACAATAAATGGACTTTGATCATCTGTTCAGATTATTTCCGAAACGAAATTTTACAAACGCTTCCAGTTTTATGGTGAAATATAGCATGCTACCCCTACAAAAATTACGCCCCTCAAGAAATATGCTTATTTTATAATTTATGTTAAAAATATAATATTTTCAAAACCTTATTTTGGCCTTAGAAATGTAATTTTTTGTATTTTATGATGAATGCATACCATACATGATGCGTTTTAAATACGCGTTTTTGCTTAAACCTAATTTTGAATCATGTTGAAGTGCTTTGTAGTTTTACAAATTATAACCTCTCATAAAATAATCAATCATATAAAAAAAATGGCAGATTACTTTAAAGTTCTTCAATGCGTATTTGAAACCCCATTGTGACCAAATCAGTTGCCAACGGCTATTTTTAAACACTATAGAAACCGTAACGGTTGCATAGGAATGATTCGCAACCTTATAGCTACTGTTCAGTGACTACACTAGTGCGATTGAAGTAGAACTACGACTAAATCGGTTACTTACTATTCTCATCGGTTCCACAAAAATAGGTGCTGCCCATATGAGGCAATCTTCCCTTTTTGGGGGAATTTAGCTAATTTGAGATTAAAGACCTCAATAAAAACTGTTATCACATCAAGGTTTTGTGCAATCGTAAAAAAAAAAATTTCAATATTTAATCGCCCAAATTAGTTAAACATTATTCCTTATATTAATATTCGCAATTTTTAGATTTGCCCCGCTTTTGCGAATATTTTTATATTCTCGTGAGAACCAGAAGGACAGAAGAAGGGTAATGTTTCTCGTGCCAGTAGGTCGCCCCCGATATTTGTGACATGCCATTACGCCAGTCTATGATAACTAGCCATTTTGCTACCCAAAAAATGAATGGTGCGAAGTATATTTTTTGTTTGTTTGTTTTGTGCTGGAACATATCGCACCCCGTCAACTAAAGTGGCACAACTCAAAATTTTGAATCTTTTTCATTAGTCACATGTCTACCTGTACAATAAATTATACTCCATTATTGTTATTACAAATAGCAATAAAAAACCATTATGTCCTTTTTGCTGCAATGATTTGATCGTTTGTTGGCATTAGGGAATCCAATCCCGCATCAAAATTCTAATCCCGCAAGCCTGCGGGATCGCGGCTATTAATCCCGCGGGATCCGCGGGATTTGCGGGATTGCAAAAATGTAATACTTTTGTTTTTAAAAAGTTGCGCTCATAAAGCGTAATATGATATAAAAGGCCATTATAGCTTAAAATAAACTTTTTATTCATGTTAAACATAATCTTGTAATTTCCTATTTATATTTCTCGAAAGATCATTCTTTTGGCTTTTTATTGCCATAAGAAAAATTAAAATCGAATGATAAACAACGAAGTTACAGCTTGGTAAAGGATTCAATGTCAATAAAGGTTTTTAGTCCATATCTCAGAATCTGCAGCCAATCTTTAAAAATCGTTGCAATATTTGTGCTCAGCACGTCAAATTACGTCAGAAACAACTTTCAGTTTCTCAGATCCAAAACTGTGTATACTTGTGCTATTAATGAGTTTATTTATGGTTTTGATAGTATTTCCGAAGAAATGACAAAGTGTTAAGAGAGTCATCCTTTAAATTTGATCTCATTTTGTTACACATATAACCAGCAGCGGAAAATGCACGTTCGGCTTCAACACTTGTTGGCGGAATCGATTTCACGTACTCGTACGCAATATTTAAATATTTTCCCCTATTACCTCCACACTCAAAAAGAGTCATTTCGCGTTTTATTATCAGAATCAGCGAGGTCGCTTTGGTGGGGTTAGTGGCAGGTGGCGTCTTTATTAACCATTCTGTTCGGAGATTGCGCTCTAATTCATCTTCTAAAGGCACATTTTTATCTTCAATATGTTCTTGAACTGGGTCTTCGGTTTGAGGTTGTGGTTCCGCGTCTACTAGCAATCTTTCAATCAAATTTTTCAGTTCCGTTCTTATTGTTAGTTTGCTTGGAAAATAAAATGTTTCCTCATTTGTGGACAATGATTCTTGTTCCAGATATTTAGTTGGATTTTCCAAGTAAAGCAATACCGCAGTCATTGACGTGCGGCGCTCTTTTATTCTGCGAGCTAAGGAAGTACTAAGTTCTTTGCCTAGTCTAGCACCTTGTTTTTCCAATTTTTACAAAGGGCAGCCTGCAAGTATGCAATCAAACTATTAGACGGCAACTCAAAAAATTTTGTAGAACGAAGTTTGTTTTCGGAATAAATTTTTTTTTCAATACCGCAAAAAAGGTGCGGGATCCCGCGTTTGCGGGATTGGATTCCCTAGTTGGCAACGACAAAGAGACTCATTTTGAGTTAGTGCTTGTTTGATTGCTTATTTGAAGTGAGTTCAATTTTATGTTGTGTCTTTAATGATTAAATTCAGTTCTATTTGTTCAACTTTAAATCATCAAAGAGTCATCACCAAAAATAATACAGAAATATTTTGGTCAAAAAATTTAACAAAACGAACATAACTCAAAGACAATCATTTTTCTAAAAAATGTTAAAATCAATTCTCATAAGATTCCCTGTATGAGCCTCTGTAAAGCTCTTCTTCGCAAAAAACAGCGTTTTATCTTACAAATATGTTTTATTAGCTCAAAAACATTTGTTAGTAAATGCTTTGGTGTGCACGAAATAAGTTGGAACATGCATCATTTTGAACTTTTTACATAATATTATGTGGACAACACTGATTTTTAAGCACTGAGTAGCTACATGGGTACCAAGCAGATAATTTAAACTGCACTATTGTTGTAGAAGAACACGCAAAGATTTGTTTTTCTTGACCCTTTTCTATGATCTCGTTCAAGCCTTACTTTTTTCGCTTTTTTGAATGGAATCCATGTTAAAAAATTTTTTATAGACACATGTTTGCTGCTATGATTCGCCAAATAAGCTAACAACATAATATTGGTCACACAAATGTACTAAAATCAGTATGAAAAAACTTGATAGTTACAATACAGACTCACGCATTGCTACAATGACAAGTTTTTTTTAGTCGCTATTAGAATTGAATGAAACCCTTTTGTGCCTACTCTTACTTGCCACAGAGCAGTTTCTTGAACGCGCTCAGTAACAAAAATCTGATTCGGTTGTATTGAACTTATTCGAAACTCGACAGTGATTCGCAGTTTCAATTCATATAATTTGTAACCGATAAATATAGTTATGTGTGACTCCTTAAAAAAGAAGTTACAGAAAACCTTTGTTTTGACATCTAGGCAACTGGATTAGTTTCATGAAACTCCTTTTACGACTTTTCAGCAACTGATTTTGGTTGCAAAGCATTCTTGTGTTCTGCTCGGGAATTGTTATCTGAGAATTTTAATTCCCTTAAGATAGATCTTTGCAAAATCTAATCTTTGTGGGCAATGATCAATTTATTTATTAGCAAAGCTACTATATTATCTTTTTTCCCCTCTCTGTCAAAGATCTAAATTTTTGCAAAAAGGAGTAAAAATTTCGTGTCTGGGAATCGATACCATTGAGCATATATGCCATTGAGTATCGCACAAACAATACTACAAGCGACACTCTCTAAATTTTTTGAATTCGCTTGTAGGTATGATAAGAATATGCGGATGCGATAGAGACAGAGAACAGTTTACATGGTTTACAACAGTTTACGACTGAAAAAGATAGAGTTTTGTCAACGACTGCTGTGGTGAACAGTTGCCCTCCAGGAAGTATGAGTAGTAAAGCTCTACCGTTTTACTAGTTCTAATTCCACCAGCACTGGTTCTTCTTTATACCCCTGGTTATGTATTACTCTGTACAAAATTAACAATGCGTGTGGGCTAAAAATCACTAATTGTACACTTGAACTAACGCTTTTTTAGTGATTTGGGAACCAATTGCGTAAATTGGGTATAGTAAAACACTAGTTCCTTTGAAAGATTATTGACCATATTTTGTGGTTTTTTGGTTATTTTTGTTCTAAAATTTTCTTATATGTATACAGGGTGTCCCGTCAGGTAGTACATTCCTTTACAGGGGTGGTAGGGGAGTCCAAGATGAACAAAAAATCGTATGTGAGGTGGGGGTCCCAAATGCACCCCTGAGGAGTTATAGGGCCTTAAAGTTTTCTGGCACTAAGTCCAGAAAAACAATTCTCCCACGCTAGTGGCTTACTGTAGAAAAAAAATTGTAATGCGGTTTGAAAGCCAATTGTACAGGCTTTTGGGCAAAATTGAATTGATGGTCAAAACTGCAGTTATTGTGTGAAAAATAAACGATCAAAGTCAAAAATTTTGAAAAAATTTTCAATTATTTTACTTTGGGAGCCATTTTGGTATGGAAAAGGTCCAATTAAGACATGCTTTTTTAATTTTTTTTAAAATCTTCGATCAATTTACTTCAAATCTGTGGTACATTTGTTATACCTTATTTGCGGGGAGAATTGTTTTTCTGGACCTAGTGCCAGAAAACTTTAAGGCCCTATAACTCCTCAGGGGTGCATTTGGGATCCCCACCTCACATACGATTTTTTGTTCATCTTGGACTCCCCTACCACCCCTGTAAAGGAATGTACTACCTGACGGGACACCCTGTATATATATAATAGTTCTTATTTTGTAAAAATAACTCAAAGGAGTCGATATACTCTTCATCTTGTCTTAAGAGCAGTGAGCATTTTTCACAATCATGTTTTTGCATGAATTTAAAAAGTATAAAGCCTGCAAAATATCGCAACGCATTATCGTTAAACACGTTTTCCGCAATATTTGACTCTGTTTCATCTAGGGCTGAATATTTGAGTTCTTTAGAGCTTGCTGACGTGAAATCTTCGTATATCTCATTTTCCAACGTAGAAATAGGTTGTGAGCTTTGTTTATTGTCATTTTCACATTCGATTGCATTTAAAGTTATAATTTCGTCATCAAGTTCACAATTCCCTGATATTGTTTGAGAGCTGATAATTTTCACTGAAATCATTTTCGTGACAATATTTTTTAAATCAAACAGAGTTGGATTAATATTTGTCGTACCTCGAGACCTTATTAGATAAAATAAGTTTTCTAAGGGATCTTGATTGAATTTAGATGTTGCCAAGAAAAATATTTGGGGATTTTCCTCCCACATGTTTTTACCCAAGGCCAATATAGACGAAATGGACAGGATAATTGCATCAATACAATAAACCTTTTTGGGGTATTTGCGGTTCTGAAAATATTCTATCATCTCCCTTAGAAAAGTATAGACCTCATTATTTTTTATCACAGCACTACGATAAGGGTTTTTGTCATATAAGACATGACTGTCTAAACAATCAAAGAGCCTGTTTACCTTCTCCACAAACTTAGCTGTAGCAATTGCAGTATCGCGGCAATCGGAAAATTCGTTATTGGTAATCATAGTCCGAATTGCTGCACAAACAGTATGGCTAAATATTTGAGTTGCATATTTGACTTTCATTTTTTCGAAAGTATTTGGAAAGATTGGCCTCGAGCTTAATTTAGGACAAAGAGGAGCAGAATTTTTCGAATCGGTTGCAAAAAGCCGGGATATCACCGTCCACAAAACTTTCCCATCTGGCGTTACCAAATCATCCATTATTAAAATATTTCGTACGGACTCAATCAAATGGGGGACATCAAACATTGCGAAAACTTGTTTTCCATTTACCACAAACGAAGGTGATTCTGGTTGAATACCGAAATTCGAAAACGTCGCTCTATTGACCCTTGGTCACAACGTATTGACCTAGCATTTATTCCGACATCCTCCGCGGCACCTTTGTTGTTGCTAACAATTGGCGTTAACTATTTGGATGTCAAACCGGTAGAGGAGGCGTAATAACTTAACACATATTTCCAATTTTTAAATATCCACGTATCATAAAAACCCATACTTGTTTGCTTAAATGTCTTTTCAATTGCAATGTCGAAAAAGCCCTGTAATTCATCCAAAGCAATATTGTATTGAAGGGCTCTTTTTATTGAAATTTCGTCAAACAAAATAACGGCTTTTCTAGTTCTACCGTCCATATTCGAAAAAATTGTTTTTAAATTGCTAAGCAAAGCTGTGTTTTGTCCTGGTGTCACATGCTTTAAAGGGGTACACCGCGCTAATGATGCCTTGGATGGCAGATTTAATTTCGATAATTTCGTAAGAAATCATAAGTTCTGGCAGAGTAAAAATTTATGCTTTGGGAAATAACCTTTTCTTCAGGGTTACATATCTTTTTATCGCTTACAAGCAATTTACAAAAAACTTTGCTTTTTTCGGAAACATGCGGCAAACTATCAATGGCAAAAGAAACATTCTTCGATTTTTTACAAGCCTGTTTCAAAATCAAATTCCTTTTTCTTTTCTTTCGCAACAAATCATTTTGAATCGTAAATAGTTTTTCAAGACGCTTGTACTTTTTAATTTGTTTCCTTAGCTCAATTGCCTCCTTGTATTGCTTTTTACGATAAAAAGATTCATTTTTCGCCCTCTTGATGTAGTTTTCACACAACTTTGAGGTGGACGACGATTGCTCTGCATGCTCTGTTCGCTCTGTTTATGAGCTCGTCCCGCTTGAAATTCTGTCAAACTCTTCGCATCCTCTACAAAATCATAAACATTTTCTATAAGTATTTGTAGATTCTGCCGGTAACAGAAGATTTCCTTCTGAAAGGTTCAACGTCGGAATAACATTTGATTTGAGATATTTTTTCCCAAGTACTTCATTTCAAAATGACGGTCGCAAAATAAGCATTTTTTTTCGGAGCAGTCACTCTCGAGAGGTTGCACTTTTCCATCCATATTTTTCGCGTTTCTTCATTTTTAGGGAAACTGAATAGTCTAACAGGGAAATCTTCTGACCCAACTCTGTAACTTCGTTGACAACAATTAATAAAACATTTCACGCCGCTTTGCGATCATCTACCATATTTTTTGAATTTTCCATATTTTGCATTTGGATTACCGACAAAATACCGCAGAAAACATCAGGTTCTAAAAACCTGAAAATACTTTCCCAATAATTTTTTAAGCATACAATTTATCCAATGTTCCTTCAAAAGCGTTAACACCTTTAAGAAAGTGAACTCGCATTTTCATATTTTAACCATATACATATAAAAAAAAATAAAAAAATACACAAAATTAAAGTATTCATATTCGTGAGAATATAAAAAATTCGTACCGCCAATATTACAAATAGTCAACCACTACCAAAAACTTCTATTCGTTTTGTTGTTGCTTTCTTCATGGCAACTCCCTACAGAAGATTAAGTAGTACGATCGATTTGTACGCATCTTTTCTCTCATGTATGAATAATAAAATCGACAGCGATTAGAATTTGGACTTGAAATTTTTTAATAGAGAAGTGCGCACATACCTAAGCACCCACCGGGAAATGTCCCGCGGACATCCATGAAGATGTCCTTGTGACATCGGAATGCATGCTTTTTCCGGTGACACTTTATATGACGTTTACACAGGAGCTGACAGGGACTTCAGCGGTGACATGGTCATGCTAGCGGGTGCGATGGCGACAAAAAGCATTTGAGAGCAGCACATTGCTCTTTTCTCTCTAAATGTAAATTTATAGAAACCAGTTTTGATAACTTCTCTTCTGTGTCCTGTTTTTGGATATGTCCAAATTTTTAAAAATCTATTTTTAATAATTTTTGTTCGCCTCAGCCAGGGACCGAACCCGCGATCTTCGGATTCTGAGTCGAACACTCATCATCTACGCTACTTCATGCTAACGTTCAACTGACGCTAAAACCTTATTTAAATTTCAGTAGCCAATGAGAGTCAAGCACATGAACAGCATCCCTTCACAATGACATGTCCTCCAAGATGTCACACATGACAATGTCACCTACATGTCATCGATGACATCACTGATGAGATTGTTATGAAGGAGATAATTTCCCGCTAGGCATGCTCACATACGCATACTCACTCACGCAGCTACAGTCCGAACGCCCTTGCTCATTGTGATGAAATAAATGTATATGAAAAACAAACAAAAAAAATCCAACTCAACAAAGCGACTAGGGAATCCAATCCCGCAAACGCGGGATCCCGCACCTTTTTTGCGGGATCAGTTTTGCGGGATTAAACATGCGGGATCCGCGGGATTTGAGGTATTGAAAAAAAAATTTATTCCGAAAACAAACTTCGTTCTACAAAATTTTTTGAGTTGCCGTCTAATAGTTTGATTGCATACTTGCAGGCTGCCCTTTGTAAAAATTGGAAAAGCAAGGTACTAGACTAGGCAAAGAACTTAGTACTTCCTTAGCTCGCAGAATAAAAGAGCGCCGCACGTCAATGACTGCGGTATTGCTTTACTTGGAAAATCCAACTAAATATCTGGAACAAGAATCATTGTCCACAAATGAGGAAACATTTTATTTTCCAAGCAAACTAACAATAAGAACGGAACTGAAAAATTTGATTGAAAGATTGCTAGTAGACGCGGAACCACAACCTCAAACCGAAGACCCAGTTCAAGAACATATTGAAGATAAAAATGTGCCTTTAGAAGATGAATTAGAGCGCAATCTCCGAACAGAATGGTTAATAAAGACGCCACCTGCCACTAACCCCACCAAAGCGACCTCGCTGATTCTGATAATAAAACGCGAAATGACTCTTTTTGAGTGTGGAGGTAATAGGGGAAAATATTTAAATATTGCGTACGAGTACGTGAAATCGATTCCGCCAACAAGTGTTGAAGCCGAACGTGCATTTTCCGCTGCTGGTTATATGTGTAACAAAATGAGAACAAATTTAAAGGATGACTCTCTTAACACTTTGTCATTTCTTTGGAAATACTATCAAAACCATAAATAAACTCATTAATAGCACAAGTATACACAGTTTTGGATCTGAGAAACTGAAAGTTGTTTCTGACGTAATTTGACGTGCTGAGCACAAATATTGCAACGATTTTTAAAGATTGGCTGCAGATTCCGAGATATGGACTAAAAACCTTTATTGACATTGAATCCTTTACCAAGCTGTAACTTCGTTGTTTATCATTCGATTTTAATTTTTCTTATGGCAATAAAAAGCCAAAAGAATGATCTTTCGAGAAATATAAATAGGAAATTACAAGATAATGTTTAACATGAATAAAAAGTTTATTTTAAGCTATAATAGCCTTTTATATCAATTTACGCTTTATGAGCGCAACTTTTTAAAAACAAAAGTATTACATTTTTGCAATCCCGCAAATCCCGCGGATCCCGCGGGATTAATAGCCGCGATCCCGCAGGCTTGCGGGATTAGAATTTTGATGCGGGATTGGATTCCCTAAAAGCGACAACCCTCCACTCCGGAGTTTCAATTCATACTGACTTGACTTTGATATGTGAAGCAAAACCAATGTGCAAACGCACACGCAGAACCTAATGCTTCCGAGCGCTTGAATTGCTTTTTGGGGTGCAGAACCCAGCAAAACTATCAGCCAATTTTTTGTTGTACGTGAGACCTCTATATGTTATTTGCTTAGTGCTTCCGCGCACTTTGGATAAAATTTTCTCGTAATATTTTCGAATAGAGGTTTTTTACCATATTTCCATCAATCAGGAATATATAATATTACCCACCCCAGCTGCCGAGCAAAGGCCCTAGACCAAAACATGCCTGGCACCATGCTAACCACTAGCACGCTTTACATTGAGTTCACCCTTCGGTTTTCGCCAAACATTTACTCTATCCGATTCAATTATATTACACTAGTTTACAGAATTTAAGACTTTCGCGAAAGCAAAGACGAAATGATGGTTCTTAGACTAAATTGGGGTCGCTGATCACGAAAATGGCATCCGATTTTGTTTCCAAAGAATTGTTTTTGAGAGATGCGCAAAAAACGTGTTTTTTGGTTACTTTTTGAGATTTTGCCAAATAACTCCAAGACAACTCGCCTAAATAAAATAAAATTTTATCAGTATGAAGCGAAAAACTTTCTCCTTTGCAACGATATATTATTTGTTACAATTGTTGTCTTAGTTTTTGACCTATAGGCATTTGAACTTGTAAAAAGTTGACTTTTTTGGGTTTTTTTTCTAATTTTAAAACTTTCATTTTAACTTTTAAGTACTACAAAATTTTTTAAAATTTTTTTCGGTGACTTCAAAGTTTTTTGTTTGAAATGAATAAAGTTAAGTTTTTTTGTGTTCAAAATTTAATAAATTTGTTATGTTTCTCAATTGATTTTGTTGTCACAGTTATATTTTCCAAGATATAGGCATTTAAATTAGGATTTAACAGGTGGGCCATTTTGAGTGGTAATCACTGTATGTAGGCTGTTTCTATATATTTCGTGAAGTATATTGAAATTACAGTGACTTTGAGTTGAAACATATACAAAAATAAACTTTTTTTGAAGTGCTACACCTCGTAAACGGTACCAGTAAGAGAGTTTTGTCTGCAAACAAAAAGATTTTCTCTTGAATCGACCTAACGATGGTTTAATTTTTTACAAAAGTTTTCGAGACACCCTGTTTATAAATTGTTTCTATATTTAAATCGTCGATATTGAGCAACCTTAATTTAATAATGTTCCATATTGAAATAACAATTTTCTACGCTACTAGATATTCATTAACTTTTCTTGTTGAATTACTGCGGTTTTTTATTTATTTTAAGTGGTTTTTTCTCTGGGTGTAAAAATTCTTAAATACAAAAAGTGGAAGTTGATTTAGTAGGAAATAAGTGATAGAATTTTGTCTGACTCGTTTTACCTTGCATTACATGAACATTTTCCATCGGTGCTATTACAAATTTTGCTGTTCGATCCCTCATCGTAACAATTACATGGTTCGCAACCAATTAAAGGATCACCCCAATAGCCTTTTTTACAACGTTCACAATGAAATCCCTCGGTGTTTCCCCTGAAACCACAATAAGTAATCATCGAAAATTTTGCATAGAAAGGAAGCTTTCGGTATTTATGGGAGGATTTGAAACAACTTTATTGTGCCCATTGTCGACGAAGCTACTTACACACAAGTAATGCACGCGCCAGTTAATACATCGCACGGTCCTCCGTCACATTTACATGGCTGGCATTTCAATCCTTTAGTTTTTGGGTCGCCAAAGAAATTTTCATCGCACTTTTCGCAATGATCTCCAATGTAACCCAAGGGGCACTGAGTGCATATGTATTCAAATTTTTCTGTTTCACCGAAATTCGTGGTTTCTTCGGAAATTTTATAGCTTTTCAATTGACAGCTTGGTGAGAAATTATTTTCTTCATTTAGTAGCGGACAAGCACAACGCCTACAGTCGAGTGAAGTTCCTTGTAATGGATTCCCATAAAAACCAACTTTACAGCGCTCACATCTATCAGATTATATAAGAAATTATGTGTGCTTCAGTTAAAAAGGAATAAAACTTACCTTTCTCCGTAAGTGTTGTGCGAACAGTTGCCACATATACCCCTTTCTATGTCACATATGTTTGAGTGCCCATTACAAGGACAAGGAGTGCATCGAGCTATATTATTTTTATCATGTTCATACACTCGAATGAAACCAAAATCACAGGATTCACAAGAGAGTCCCACATAACCAGTGGGGCACTTACATTGCTCAACTCGAGTGATAGGCAAACCGCCCAATACATCTCCTCCTGAATATAAAACTGAATGTTCTAAAGTCGTTTCCACTTGATCAGTGTGATACGTAGCACGAATAAGAAGCAACTTTAACGATGCCAATATACTTAGAAAACTTTCGCGACTAACAGCTGAATCATTCAATTCTTTCTGCTGAGGAACTTTGTATATATCAGTTTCATTATCAGGTATATAGTACCAAAAGTTCTCATCCAATGTCACGTTAATAGATACAGAAGTGGGGTGGGAATAAGAATCCGTGATAAAATATGCAATTCTTAACCCATTTGTACCCCATAACATCAGAAATGGGCCAGACGTAGATCTACCTGATGTATCCCCTCGGATGGCAGTCCAACTGGTTTCAATGAAAAGCCGCGATCCGTAGCTCATCAAACGATTCCCCAAATAGTTTTGAGGAGCTTCCCAAAAGAGGGTTTTAGTCTCGTCATCTAAATCGTACATATTGTAAACGAGGTAATTGGTATCGGAATCAAAGGTCGGTTCGGATCTCCATGATCCCAAAAAATCTCTTATTTGCCAACCGTGCAAAGTTTCAAGGGCTGTTACTTCAAGTTGTACGGAGTCACATGTTAAACCAACACCTGAACACCAACAGGGAGTGCATCCATGCTTAGAAATTTCATTTAGATCAAAAAATCCGGGTTGGCACTCGCCGCATGTATCTCCAGCTACATTTGCTTTACATTGGCACAAAGCGGAGCATTCTGAGGGGTTTAGTAAGCCACGTGAGTCACACTCACATTTCCGACATTTGGGACCAAAATATCCTGGAGAACACTTTTCACATCGGTCACCTTCAAATCCCTCAAGACAATGGCATTTTCCGCCAACCGCCTGGCAATCACCATTGGACCCAAACATTGAGCAATTGCAAGCTAAACAATGTTCTTCAGCTGAATCAATTAGCTTAAAGAATCCAGTCGCACAAGATTGACACTCAAATCCGGCTGTATTATTACGACAATCTGTACAAACTCCCCTTTTCAATAAGCTATCGTATATGCAACTTTCAGAAAGGCCATTACATTGGCACTTCTGGCACTCGTTTGAGTTAACAGTTGTTCCTCTTTGAAATGGTCTATTATTGTATAGTGGGCAGCATTCCCCACAGCTCAACCCACACGTGTTGTGTTGGCAAATGCACTGCGGAATATTCCTCACAGAAACAACAGATTCAGTCTCACTTTTTGTAGTTGTCTCTTGCAGTTCCATAGTATGATCCGCGTGTCCGTTGCAGTCAAGACGAGCACTTACTCGGATCTGTTTTAACGAATAAAAACTACGTTTCATTAAGGACTGAGCGTCCAGTATCCAATCAATGCTGTTATCCAGGTTCGTAGTAGAGTGCATTCCTTGAAATCGAATACGTATGATGCGCGCAGTTATAAAATCCATCAGTTCGGGACTTTGTTCTGCTGCTCCTGGACGATTTTTAAGTAACGAAACATGGATCTCCCCATTTTCAAGAGGAAGGGCTTTTGAAAACTGTGTTGTGCATATAACTTCAGTATTATTTTGAAAGTTGTACTTGCCACTTTGACCAGCAAGACCATATCGTCTTCTGCAGTCATTATTGCTTACACCAAAGTATTGCCAAGGTAAAAAATTTACACCGTCTTTTGATCTTTCTAGTATCCAAGAAGCAGGTCGTGGGGATATAGCTGCTTGAAGCATAATGAAGAATATTTGGTAGTCCTGAAAAATTATTAAAATTATTTTGAGCACAATAAACAGAATAATCAAACTATTAAACTATAAACAAAAAATTTTCATCCTGAAATATGTTCTCTTACTGCACGAAACTGCCCAAAACTGCACAATTTTACAGAAAACTGTCCCCGAACTACATGATTGTGCAAATGAGAGATAATTTGACAGAGAATTGGTCTTTTTCTTCTGAAATTTGGCACACATATTTAGTTCAGATGGTAACACACGGTTCATTCATTGCTTCCATTTTAAAAATTTTACCCACTTTCACTAAAGCTAATTTTCTGTTTGGTACACATATTTAATTTTGATGACACTACATGATGTATTCATCGCTGCCATTTTCAATTCAATATGGTATATGTTACAAAATGGCGATCTATAATTTTAAAAGCATATCCTTTGATTTGCGTATGAAAGAGCTCGATGAGCAAAATGCGATAAGTAAAATTACGTCATTCTCAATTCAATATGGCGGACGTGCCAAAATGGAGATTTACAGTTTCTACAGCAACCCATATAATATGGATATCAAATGAAAGATCTGGATGAAAAATATGCAATGCGTAAAGAAACATATTTTTAAATTAATTTTTTGTTGTTGAGTAAAAGCTTTTTATAAAAAAAGTTTTTTTTTACTAAATATAATTTACGAGTACATTGGTTTTTTAAAATCGGTTTGTGGGTAAAGTGCAGATTTTTCGAACACAAACCCAACAATGCATCATCCGATTTGAACAAACTTCCCTCAAATTAAAGTTAACTAACCTAAAGGAAAAAACACATAATTTTAGAAAAGAATTGACCACTTTCCATTCAACGGCATCTAAAAAGTTGTTACACTTCATATTTAAAATCGATTTCTAACCCAAAAAAATTAGACACTAATCTTCTAAATCTATGGATAAAAGGTAAAGTTTTAACTTCCTTAGTGAAAAAAAAAAATGCAAAATACGCTGTTAAGTAAGGGTGCAATTTATCCCTTACAGACAGTTTTGCTTTATATTTCTTGATTTTCTTAAATGAATGAAACTAATAAAAGTACTGGTCACAGAAGATTTTTGGAGTCAAAATGAACAATAAATTTAAATGGACTCACACATAGAAAACCTTCTTATTTCTCTCTAGAAAATCCTTAACTTGATAAAATGCCTATCAATTCAGAAATTCAATTCCAACACTACCACTTTGATTGGTGTTTTGAAACCTACAATCATCGAAAAGCTAGAACTTGGTTTACTTCTTTACTTCAAATCTCTCTATAATAAAATCAAAACTGTGTACTACTCAGCCATCCGATATCCTCTAGGAGCCTTCCCTGCAACCCCTACAAACATTCTCTTCTACGAAGCCCAAATCCTACCTCTGGAAATCAGATAATATCACTTGAGTGCCAAATTATCAAACCTCATCATCTCCGGAAAAAACTCTTCGATCTACACATTATTTACCAAAATAACAAAGATTAAAAGACACCACGTAGGGTAGAGCGGGGCTAGTTGAGCACTTTTTCACTTCAGCGATCATAGCTCCTCAATTATAACCCGCATTGTCTTGTTATGCAAACTAATTTGTAGCTCAATTATCCTTTTCCAAAATACATCGCATTTAAGAGCTACAGCGTTTAAGTGAAAAAAGTGAGAGGTGCTCAGCGTACCCCATAGGTGGGGTAAGTTGAGCAAGGGTATGGAGTAAATTGAGCAGTTAGAAAGTCTAGCCTAATCGTGGGTTTAATGTTTACTAGATATGAAATGAAATTTATATTTAACATTCATTTATTAAGTTAAATATATTATTTAAGTGACATAACAGTCATAAAAGTCTTTTATGTAGGTAGGTACTTTGAATATATAATTCAATTATCTTTGTCGCTCTTGCAATTAATGCAAACGAAAGCAAGAGTAGCAGCTGGTGAACATTTTGTATGGGCCCACTCCTTGAAACCTTGGCATTGGATCCATGTCTCCCCTGGTAAAATTTCAGAATAGGCTTCGCAACAAACCAGGCAGGAATAGTCATCGCCATCATCGTTGCTTTTCTGACTTGATTGAAAAATTTTTTTAGAAATACTTCTCCTTTTTTTGTTGGCAACGCTCTTCGGTAGCTTCTTTTTTAAAATCTTTGCTTTGTTCCTCTTGCAATGCGTTCTTTTCGGGAGTGTCGGTTAAAATAGTAGCTTTCCTCTTTTTTCTGTTTGTTGTGGCTGCTTTTCTAGGACCTGCCTTTAGGTATGGTCGAACAACTTCTGGAGAAAATTCATGTTCAGTTTCTTCGTTGCTTGTACCAGGTTCGATTCAGGTTTTGCTTGTGGAGGCAGATGGAGTAGGGTCAGATTCAGCGTTGGACATTAAAGCTTGCTGTGGACGATTTTTGTCCAGCTGGACAGTTTCTGGATCTAGACGGTCAGTTACAAATGATGGTGAAAACTCATCCTCACTGAAAATGTTTGCATTATATGGGAAGATGCCAGTCTTCGAAAACCGTTCACAATATTGATATTTGTCTGAAATAACGGCAATGAATCAGCGACCATTTTTGGTATATCATAAATAGTCAGGGTCTTGACTGGGTTATTACGTAGCCATGTATCTTGAGCAGCAGCGCTATTCCTTTACAATGGTCCAAACACTGAGACAACCAATGGCTGCAGCTCGTGGCCACATTGCGGTGAAAAAGACAACATTACAATTCCGTTCTCTTTAGCCAAATTCAATACTTCTACGTTTGAATGAGAGGAGTGATTATCTAATACTAGCAACACAGGATGCTCCTCTGATAGTTGAACATGTTTAATAAAATGCTGCATAAACTGAATGAATTCTCCGTCTGTAACCCATCCACTGGCGTTGCCTGCTCCCATACATTCAAGGGGACCACCATTAAGAAAGTGATCCTTAAACTTTTTTCTCGGAAACACACACATGGGAGGTACTGCGTTTCCAAAAGCAGACACAGCAGTCACTACTGTAACATTAGTCCCTCGCTCTCCAGAAGTCATGACGCTGACGTTACGCTTATCCTTGGCTTACCAAGGCTTGTGGCTTCGGACTTTAGAATAGATAGCTTCGGATTTCGGTTTAAAAACATCGCAAATCTTTCCTTTCCGGCCATCTTATTTTCAGTGCAAGATGATGGCATTTATGTGCCGAATTCAATAGCACACTCGTAGGCAAGCCGACGAACGTCTTTCGGGGAATATCCATAGAAGATTGGGGCCATTTGCAATAAATATTTTTTTTAAAGAACCTTCTTGCAAGGGAGAAAAGACTTGCATTGGTTTGGCATAACCCATTGACTAATCACCACCTCCTGACCCTTATTTCTTCAAAAATCTCGTCAGCGTCATCCTTTTGATACCAAATTCTTTGGCAGCAGCATTCACACTTTTCCCTCCATCATTGACAGTCTTTGCTGCATTATTTAAGTTTTCAGCAGTTTTATAACCTTTAGAAGTTTTCCTTTTATAAGTCCGCATCGTAAAATTGTTGGAACTGCATACAACCTCGTCAGAAAACCAAAAAGAAAAGACACGCTTTGGCAAACGCCTACATTACGAAGTTGCCTGTTGTTTGCGCATGTCATAGTTGATACTCAGCTGTTTGCGTGAAAGTTAACGTGGCGTCCCCATTGCACAATATTAGGATTTGAAAAAATTTTAAATCGATCGATCAAGTAAATTTTACTGCAGCGAGTTCGCCGGCTTAAGACAATCCAGTCGTTTTGAAACACTGTATCTTCGTATGCTCTAGCACGATTTCCTTGAATGTTTTTTACAATACTCCTGAAATGTTGTACTTGTAGAAAAAAAAAATTATTTTTTAACTATACCATCCCCTTAAGAAATCGATTCTACCGTAGGCGCTACCGCTACCCTTAAACGTAAGGGTTTCAGCCCCTGCAGAAAACAAATAAAGAAGCTTAACATACATCAGCACACATTACTTTTCCTCAGCTCAAAATAGTGCAAATCAATTTTTTGCGAATTAAGCGGATGGTGGTCTTGGTCAAATTTTAACTGTAAGAGGGAATTATATTTAGCTGCGAAATACTCAAATCACAATAGTGAAAATTTAATTGTTGCGGATTTCGCTAATTGTGGTTATGGTCAAAATTTACTTGTATGAGAGGACTTTATTTGGTGGCTAAATACACAATCAGAAACAGTACAAAAAATCCGTTTTATATACAAATATGAGAACAACGGATAAATTTTTTAAAATGTGTAGGATGGTGACCATAGTTATAGCGATTACTAAATTTTCAGCCAAGGCTTAAGTCTATATAGTAGCTATACCCACACCAAAGTTCAATTGACTGGAATGTATAGTAAAAAAGTTATCCACGAAGAACGTAAAAAATCGTGATTTTTGAAATTTCTGAACCACTTCCCACGACCCAAGAAGGGACTAAGAAAAAAATTTGTACGCAGTTTTTTGGACATTTACCAGGGACAAGTCCAAGCCAAATTTTAATATAATATCTTTCATGGTTTGGGAGTAAATTAGAAAAATTTATTTGTGACCGGCAGACAGACAGACAGAGAGACAGACAGACTGACTGGCTTTATCGACTCCTCTCGTCACCCTGATCAAGAATATATATATATATATATATGTCTATATCTATCGTGACTCCTTTTGTATGTTACAAACTACACGCCAAACTTAATATACCCTTCGGAAAAGGTATTTATATCACTTTAAGGCGAAAATAAAAACAAGTCTGGCATATTTTCCGGGGAGAAAAAAGTCGTCTCATTTTTTCTAAAAACTCAACTAGAATATGAACCACTCATGGAATTTTTGTTTTCTTTGTCTTGAAATGCTCTTAGAAAACCACTCTTTTGCCTTAGATAGCCTGAACTTAAATACCGGACCTTTTTCGGAAAATATATGGGTTGGAAATCAAGTTTTTGTTCAAAATTGTTAAAAATTTCATAAAATTCTCGCCTTTATCGACCTATAGCGCCTAAACTGTTGAACCGATTTCATCCATATGTATGAAGAATATGTTGTATTTTTACTCTTCTTTCATATAAATTAAAGTTTTTTTGAAACGGTCGAACGATAATGGGGCTACGACTAAAAAATTGTGACAAAAATTCGCAAAACCTTTCCTAGCGGATATTTAAAAAACTCGAGGTAACTTTCAAATTTTTTATTTGAGATTCAGCGAAACAAATATTACAAAAAAAATTGGTTTGAAGTCAGAGGCACTTTTAGTGTTGAGCAATGTAATTGACTCTCTACCCTGTCCCATCCATCCTTTTTTATTGCTGCATCAAAATACAATTAACTCTTTATATCATAGGAATCCACCTTGGATTTGGAGCACTACTTACTTCATACCAGTCTTCATTACTCCTCAAAACAGCATACACGCGCGGACATATGTACATTTGGGTGGCCGCCAAATGTATGGAAAAAAATGAAGTTTGCCCAATTGTCTCCCAGGGGCACATAAGTTTGGTATTTATCAAAAACTTACGTGTGCAAAAGTTGATGAAGATTAAGCAAAGTTTAGCCATGATACAAGAAAACAAGATAGCGCCACTTCAGCCCGATAATGTCACAAATACAAAATGAGAGCTTCGTTGTTGTTGTTTTGCATGTTAAGCCCAACGTCACAACTATACTTTAGCATTGGAAACAACAACAATGCGAATGCTTTAAAATAGCGGTACCCGAAGTGGCGCTATCTTACTCTCTTTGTATCATGAGTTTAGCGGTGAAGCAATGGCCTCAAAGCTTAAAAATTTGTATTTTTGATTTGTTTTGATTTCATTAAAAACTACAATGATTTGAATGCATTTTTGTATGCACATCAATATCTTATTATCTATTTAATCATATATAACAAGACGAGCTTTGAGCAATGTTGTTTTTGTTAAATTCTAGAGCCATGCAATACGATTAATTTTGAATGTGTGCTGGCTTAAGCTATTAGAGTAGATCAATATGATAAACAATCAGCAATGTTTCCTTACTGAGAAATAATAAGTCCCGCAATATTATCGCCTTTCTCAGATTAACATTGGCCCCGTTGAGGATAAGAGAAACGTGTTACGCAATTTTTTTACTGTAAGTCCATTACCTTGTTGAAATGGAGTTTCACGGCTAAGGTAAAAAAGTTCCCCCTTTTGAATATAAGTGGGAC
>CM035807.1:68537232-68565307 GCA_020466095.1 Chlorops oryzae
GTTCCATCAGGACAACGCCAGGCCACACACATCGATAGTTACTCGCCAGAAGCTCCGGGAGTTTGGTTGGGAGGTTCTTCTGCATCCACCTTATAGTCCGGACCTGGCACCAAGTGATTACCATCTGTTCCTGTCCATGGCGAACAATTTTGCTGGTCAAACATTCGCTTCAAGAGAGGCTTCTGAAATTCGACTGTCTCAATTTTTTGCTAATAGGAACGAGGGCTTCTATGAGAGAGGCATAATGAAATTACCTTTAAAATGGCAACAAGTTATCGAACAAAACGGCGCATATTTGACCTAAATCGGGTCATTCTAACTATCTTAAATAAAGCCCTCAATTTAATGCAAAAATAATGGATTTCTTTTTACTATACCTAATATAACGTGAGTGCTCAAAAACTTGAAACTCTCGTTTCGTTCGGGTTAAAAGTCCGAAACTTGGTAGCGACTATGGAGGTATCTAGTCTTCAAAACCATATTGAAAATCCACTCCTGTTAAGCGAACTTTTGAATAAGTTACCAGCACAAATGCGTTTAAATTGGGAAATTCATACCAAAACGATTAATAAAGTAACTTTAAAATCATTTGATGACTGGTTGTTCGATCTGACCAGTGCGGCTGGATCCGTTGTGTAACTCGTCCAGCCATCTCATGAAGACAAAAAGAAGCCACAGAGAGTGGGGTTTCATGAAAATTCAGAATCCAAAGACAACCGTGCATGTAAAATATGCAAACAAAATCATTTTATTGCGAACTGCGAACAATTTAAAAAATTACCCTACAATGAGGAGTGGGAAACTATCCAAAAGATAAAGTTGTGCCGCTCTTGCTTAAAGACTCATGACTTGAGGTTCTGTAAGGAGCGAAAACCAAGTGGCGAGGGAGAATGCACCGCGAAGCACCACCCCTTGTTACACAAATTCGTGCCAAAGGAAAATTCAGAACAAGTTGTAGCATTCCAAGTATATAGAACGTCTAATACGTTGTTTAAAATCCTCCCTGTAACCCTTTACGGCAACAAAGAAAAGGTGTTAGATGACTGCTCTGGGCTAACTCTTATAGAAAAAGATCTTGTCAGAAAACTTCATATAAACGGCTCTGAATCAGAATTATGTTTGCGATGGACGGACGGTTCAGTTCGCGTAGAAAAGGGCTCTGAAATAGTGAGTTTTTGAATTTCGCCTGAAGGAAGGAAAGACAAAACATTTGTTTTACGAGACGTACGCACCGTTGAAAAATTAGATCTGCCAATTCAAACTCTGTGCATGGAAGAGCTAACGAATAGATTTACTCATCTGAAAGGCCTACTAGTCAGATCGTACGAGAAGGTGGTTCCTTAAATTATAATTGGTTTGAGCAACAAACATATTGCCACAGCCGTGAAATTTAGGGAGGGCAAACTCGATGAGCCCGCTGCAAGCAAGACCTGAATAGGTTGGACAGTTTATGGAACGGTCAAGCCAGGTGAATACTCCGGCCAACAAACCCATACTTTTTAACTTCATATTTGCGCATGTGAGAATGATATTGCATTGAACAAGCTCATCGTTGAAATGTATAAGATAGATGAAACAAGTGGCGAAGAATCTGCGGGCTCGACAAGTAATGATGTCGCCATTGAATTCGAAAAATATGTAAAACGAACTGGTGATTGCTTTACCGCAAAGCTCTTTTGGCGCTCTAACAATATTACGCACCCAGACAATTACGCAATGGCTATGCAAAGGTTAATCTGTTTCGAAAATAAACTCGAAAGAAACAATGAGTTGAAGGCACGTGTGATCGACTTAACTCACGAGATGGAGCGAAATCAATACAAACGCCAGCTAAATGTGTCTGAAGTCGATAAAGCCTACCCTCGCAAGTGGTATTTACCGATTTTCACAGTGTTTAACCCAAACCAGCCGAAGAAAACCCGTATTGTCTGGAATGCAGCTGCAGAACATGAAAATATCTCATTGAATAAATGTTTAGTGTCGGGGCCGGATATACTTCGACCACTTGTTGCTGTGTTGCATTTAAGAATCGAGAAGATCGGTATCTGTGACATACGTGAAATGTTCCACCAAATCAAAATTGATGAAATCGATCAACATTCCCAAAGATTTCTTTGACGCGACTGTAATCGAAAAATTCAGCCAAAGAATTATGTTCTACAAGTCTGTAGTTTCGAAGCTACGTGTTCGCCGTGTATTGCTCAATGCGCTAAAAACAAAAACGCTAAGGATCTTGCAAATGAGTTTCCAAGAGCTGCGAAGTCCATTTTACAGA
Organism: Chlorops oryzae; assembly: GCA_020466095.1. NCBI lineage: Eukaryota > Metazoa > Arthropoda > Insecta > Diptera > Chloropidae > Chlorops > Chlorops oryzae. The sequence continues at coordinate 68,539,508 of CM035807.1, forward strand.
ACCACTACATGGACGATATGCTCGACAGTGTTGACACCCTAGAAGAAGCATACGCGTTAGTTAGGGATGTAAGCACCGTCCATAAAATAGGATACTTCGAAATGAGAAACTGGCTTTCGAATTCGAGGGAACTTATGAGTAGTCTTAACGGTCCTAAACAATCGGAAAGATTTTGTGAAACAGGTAAAAGTATTGAGCAGATTATAAAACCGGACAAGGTTTTAGGTTTGTGGTGGGATACCGAAAGAGACGTATTTGGGTTTAACTCAAAATTCACTAAAGCTAGCGCAGAAATCTTAAACGGAATTCGACTACCCACTAAGCTAGAACTATTGAGACTGATTATGTCGGTGTTCGATTCATTGGGATTCTTGGCCGTCACCGTCAAAGCCAAAATTTTAATGCAAGAAGTTTGGCGCAGTGGTATTGGATGGGACGAGGCGAGCCCAGAAGAGTTTAGTAGCTCTTGGTAAACGTGGATACAGAAATTCGCAGAAATTTCGGAAGTACAAGTGCCGAGGAGCTACTTTTCCGAAGGCAACAGGGAAAACGTACAAGCAGACCTTCTTATATTTGTTGACGCCAGCTGTGAAGCATACGCTGCTGTCGCCTTTTATCGAATCATAGAAACTAATCGTATTTACGTAGCCCTTGTAGGATCAAAAACTAAAGTTGCGCCATTAGCCCCTCTGTCCATTCCACGTATGGAACTCTAGGTTTCTAGGTTCACGGTTAGCGACCTCTATACACAGATTTCATGAATTAAAAATAAGGAAAACTTACTTTTGGTCTGACTCAAAAACAGTCCTACTCTGGGTACGATCAGATCCGCGTAAATACAAGCAATTTGTCATGTTTCGAATCGCAGAGTTGCCAGCCAATACGGACATTTTGAGTTAGTATTATGGTCCATCAAGGCAAAACGTGGCCGACAGAGCGACTAAGCTAAAAACCAAGGTCGAATTCGACAAGTCTAGCGAATGGTTTCGAGGTCCTGATTTTTTGAGCCAACCAGAAACTGAATTCCCCGATCAATCCTCGAAAAAAGACACTGAAGGTGAAGCTAGTATGGACGAAGCGATATGCGAAAATAACACTAACCTATTAGCAATTCAATCCGAGGTAAGGCGACTAATTGAACCAACGCGCTTTTTAAAATGGGAAAGACTCTGGCGTAGCTTAAGTTATGTTAAACACTTTATAGAAAACCTTAAAATCAAAGTTGCGAACCGAAAATTCAAATTGAAAGGTAACTGTAACGTAAGTTTAACTGCAGAAGAGTTGCTTTGGTCTGAAAGACAATTGTATCGCATCGCACAAGATGATGCCTTTCAGCAGGAGATGAGCGTTCTGTCCTCGAATCCTAGTGCGACTGTACCTAAGAATAGCCCCTTGCGGAAATTGTCACCATATATTGATGACAACAATGTAATGCGCCTTCGTGGACGCCTTCAAGGTATACAAATTGACGAATATACGAAGAATCCAATTATCTTACCAAAAAATCATTATATAAGTAAACTATTTGTAGATCGTTACCACAGAAAGTATTACCATATACATCATGAGACAGTTCTGAATGAGATTAATCAAAACTTTTTTGTTGTTGGATTAAGAAGACTGTTGAGATCGGTCGGGGATTCGTGCTTTATTTGCAGAAACGAGAAAACCTTGCCGAAGCACGTTAATCGATATTCGAACGTAAAAGACGCGTCTTCTGTGAGCTCCCGGGCTATAGCTGTTTTTGTGCGATAGTTGCTGTTGAACATTTTTAAAAAATAGCATAAACTGAATATCTTCCAATCTTGTTTAATTTACCGCTGATATTTTGTACTTAAACTGTCTTAAATATGCGTATTGCGAAAAAAAATTATTCTCTAATTCCTTAACAATTGAATTCGCGATATGTCAACCAAAAACAATGATAACGCGCTTCAAGGTGGCGATGGAGATAAAACAACAAAAATTATTACTCGTAACAAAGCAGCCTCCTTGGGTCACAGCAATAACAATACTCCTACTGGCCCGAAGCCAACAAACGAACTCTCGTCGGCCTGGCTTCGTGAGCTGGAAAAAGTAAAGCAGGCAATCGTAAGAGAGCTGGAAAGTGAACTGCAAAGCAGCGAAGAGCGGCTTATAAGTAAGGTCAATGATCTGTCTAACAAAGTTAGAGAGCTTAGAAATGCGCAAAAGCTAATAAATGTTAGGCTCGTTAACGTTGAAGCTAAGTGCGACGAAATGGCTGAGTTGAAACAACAACTTTTAATTATCAAAAGAGACGTTGAGAAGCTCGAAAATGAATTGACTGCAACAGATCTCATTATAAATGGCATTCCCAATAATATTGAGAACAACAATTTAAATCTCTTTGAAGCGATATGCAAATCTATTCGCTTAGAGCCGCCACAGGTAAGAGAAATTTTTCGTCTGCCTTCTCGTCGTGAAAATAGTTCGTCACCGTTCGTCGTTAAGCTCTCTTCTGCTCACTCGCGTAACCTACTATTTAAAGCAGTGGCTGGATTTTGTAAATCAAACAAGCGCTCACTTAGTCTCGGGGGACATTGGCATACAGGGTAGTGGAAACATATAAATGCATGAAAGTCTCACTAGATCAAATAGATAGCTTATGTTTCATGCGTCACAACTCAAGAGGCAGAATTTCTTGGTGGCGGCTTTCTCTATACGAGGGCAAGTTTATGAGCGTAAGCAAATGGGCGAGGTGGCAATACGTGTTAACAACAGATGCGAAATTGATCGTATCGTCAGCACTGAGCAACAACAACAACAACACATTTGTACCTAATATATGTCTGCAGAGAGATCGCAATGTCAGCGAATTCTTACATATACATATCTTTATTTACATTTGTATCTTTTTTAAATTTTTACTCAACTTTTATTATAATTTTCTTTATTTTTCCTATAATTTGTTTTCTCTGATGTCAAGCCAGTTTAAGAGTTCTATTGTCAATCGTTATGATTGATTCTGATGCGAGGTTAAGCACTAACAATGATAATTTGAAAATCGTCCTTAATTTAGCAAGCAGTAAGCATAGTGGTCTAAAAATGTGTTTTTTTAATGCTCGTAGCTTAAACAGTAGCAAGCGTGACTATTTCAACCACGTTCTTGATTCGATTAATATTGATATAATTGGTGTTGCGGAAACATGGTTTCAGGAGGAAATCAATGACCAGATAGTGTCATTAAATAAATTCAAAATTATTCGTAATGATAGGCATACGGGAACCAAGGGTGGTGGAGTCGCTTTATATATCACACATAAATTTCAACATAAAATTATTTATAAATTTAATGTGGGCGATATAGTTGAGTATTTGTTGGTGGAAATTTCTGATACAACACAAAAATGTTTAATAGTGTGCGTGTATAATCCCTCCAGACTTTGTGATCTATCACAGTTTTTTGCAATATTGATGGAGTATAGTTTATTTTACGAACATATATTGCTTTGTGATGACCTGAATATTGATCTGCTAGAAGACGACAGTCGCAGCGATGATTTATTTCCCAACCCGATTCAGCCCAATCTCCAAACCGAGTCTACTAGATATAGTATGCGTTGCAGATAGAAATAAAATAATACATTTTGAACAACTGGCTTTACCAGGAATAAGCGATCATGATATGCTCTTTGTTGTGCATGATATTGACCTGTGCCAAAATACGGTAGAGTCGTACTTCACATTTAGACATTTTAAACGGGTTAATTCTGCAGCGTTAGCATATGAAGCATCGTCGTTGCATTGGCATGACTGTTGGTAATTTGCTGATGTTAATGAGAAATTAGAACACTTCACAACACTAGTGAACTCTCTTTTCGAAAAATATGTTCCTTTAACTAAAGTTAAGGTTAAAAGCCGTAACAAAGCAATGGTTTCATCCTAATGTGCTTCAATCTATCAAAGATCGTGGCAAACAGTATAACCGGTGGAGACGCAATCCAACAGCTGCAAACTGGGAGTCATACCGTGTGGCCCGGAACTATGCAACTCTGGTAATTAAAAACGACAAGGCTCGCTACTATGAATCGAAGTTGTGTCCTAACTTAACCTCCAAAAAACTGTGCAGCAACCTCAATTCTCTTGGAATTGGAAAACAGAAAATCTCGGAATGCAAAATAGATGCGGATAAAATGAATGAGTACTTCTCATCAGCAAATGGTGTCACGGATAGCTCTCTGTTTTTCTCAATCATAATCTCTTTTGCGATCGTCGCTTTGACTTTGATATGGCTACTGAAGAAGATATTTTAAAATATTTGTTTAATATTAAATCAGATGCTTTTGGACACTTCGGAATCAGTCTTTAATTTATTAAATTAATTATACCTATAGCAAAAAAGAAAGATGCTTATGTACCGGAAGACTTTCGTCCCATTAGTATCTTACCAGCTCTTTCTAAAATTTATGAAAAACTTCTGGCAACTTAAATTGTATGTCATGTTAATAGAAACCGTTTACTCAGCGATTATCAATCTGGATTCAGAGCAAAACATAGCTGCACTACAGCCATGTTAAAAATTGTTGAAGACATACGAGAGAAATATGACAAAGGTGAGCTCTCAATCTTAGTTCTCTTAGATTTTTCAAAAGCTTTTGATACGCTTAACTTTGAAGTTTTGCTCAAAAAGCTAGAAAAGTACTTTGGGTTCGACGTATTTGCAGTGGAACTAATGAGAAGCTATCTGAATGATAGGTTTCAATCAGTCTTATCTGGTGGAAATACGTCATCCCCTCATAAAATCGTTTCTGGTGTTCCACAGGGTTCTATACTGGGACCCATCCTTTTCATCTTATTTATAAATGACATAGTATACTGCTGCGATCATGTCTGTATACATTTATACGCAGATGATGCCCAAGTTTACTTTTCTCGTCCAGTGGGACTTGTTGAAGATCTTGTATGTAGAGTAAGTGAGGATCTAAATAGAATATCCGAGTGGGCACGAAACAACAATTTGAAGCTTAATATGGCAAAAACACAGGCAATACCATTTTAATTCTCGGATATTGATTCATATTCGCTTCCAATGGTGTGTATCGACAAACCATGTATAAAATATAATAGCTGCGTCAAAAGCCTGGGCTTCAAGCTCAACGCTAAGCTAAACTCTTCTGCTCACATTGATCACACAGTTGGCAAAATATATGCAGTGCTGAGAAGACTATGGGCGTCCTCAAGTTTTTTGTCTGTGGAGGTTAAGAGGAATCTTGTTAGAAGCCTGCTTGTGCCACTTATGTCCTATGGCGGTATAGTTTACGGCAATTTGAACTCTGCTTCTATGCATAAATATCAGATGGTTCTGAACAATGCGGCGAGATACATATTTCTGTTAAAGAAATATGATCATATTTCGACCTTTTCTCGACAAATACTCAATTGTAATATCTCGACCTACTTCAACACTTTAAATCTAGTTTTTCTCCACAAGCTCATTTATACCCAGTGCCCCCAGTACCTTAATACTAAACTCGTCTTTGCCCAATCTACCAAAACACGCAATTTAATTATATCTCGCTATAGCTACACGTTGACCTCAAGAATGTTTTTTGTTAGTGCTTTAAAAGTATGGAAGTCTATCCCACCTCACTTAAAAACTCTTCGAAATAGTAAACTCTTTAAACTGGCTGTTATTACATTTCTTAATTCATAGTTTTAAGGCTTTCTGTTTAATTGCAATTGTTTCTCATAGTTTTAATTTAACTCCTATTTAACTTTAAATTGCACTGAATTAATGAAATTATTTGAATTTTTGTAATGTGTAAGTTAGTACGTAAGTTAAGTATCGGATTAGCTTAATGGCATGAAATAACTACCGTTATTACGATGTACTAAATACGGCCTGCCTTAATGTACAATTTGGAATAAACAATTTGAATTTGAATTCGATACCTCCGGAAATGGGAAATTTACCCAACGCGCGCATGGCAGCATTCACACGTCCCTTTTCATATGTGGGCAAAGACTATTTTGGACCAATTCTTGTCACCGTCGGAAGACACAGGGATAAACGGTACGGCCCACTATTCACTTGCCTTACGTGCCGTACTGCACACCTTGAAGTCGCTTATTCGTTGTCAATGAGTTCTTGCATAACTGTCATAAGGAATTTCATCGCTCGAAGAGCGTGTATATAGATAACGGAACAAATTTTGTCACCGCTGAAAAGGAACTGCGGCAAGCTCATGAGCATTTGAGATCCACAGAAGTGCAAGCAGAATTTTCTTCAAATGGGATAAAATGGTCATACATACCGCCTGGAAGTCCGCACATGGGTGGCGCCTGGGAGCGTCTGATCCGGTCGACAAAAAATTTTTTCTACAAAATCGTCACTCCAAGAACAAAGTTATCCGACGAAAAGCTACACAATCTTCTAACGGAAATTGAGTGCATTCTTAATAGCCGGCCCTTAACATATTTGTCATTGGAAACAACCGACCAAGAGGCGCTCACACCGAACCATTTTCTGTTGGGTAGCTCTAGTGGACTAAAGCCTCCTGGCCAATTTGATGACTCTGACCGCTATATCACAAACTCTTGGCGTCACTCACAATATTTAGGTGATTGTTTTTGGAAGCGATGGGTTGCTGAAGTTTTGCCTATCCTAACTCGGAGATGTAAATGGTTCACAAAAGTCAAACCTATCCGAGAAGGGAATGTTTTTTTGATTGTCGATCCGAATTTGCGACGATAATCATGGCCTAAGGGAATAGTCAGCGACACAATAACAGCGAAAGACGGTCAAGTCAGGAGCGCATTCGTTCGGACAGCTAACGGCACATATCATCGCCCGGCCACGAAGCTTGCGGTACTGGATATTGTAAAGCACCCCGAAAGCAGCTGCGCGTAAGCAAGGTATCAACACTTGCCAAAAGCCTCCTTCGTTTTCTAAATGAAACCCTTCGTCCTTTTGCAAGTTAACACAACCCTGTAGAAAACTTTTAGATAGCAGCTAACTTCTCTAATTTCCTTCTTTTTACGCCCTGGACCGCCGACAGACCACACGCATCAGCCGCATCAAATTTATATTTACCCATTTTTTTTTTTTTATAAGCCCTAAGCTAAGTTTCCTTGTACATAACAGGTTGGCTGATAAGTCCCCGGTCTAACAAAGAAAAACACATTTTTTTGTCAAAATTCGTTTTTATTATTCAACATAGTTCCCTTCAAGAGCGATACAACGATTATAACGACCTTCCAATTTTTTAATACCATTTTGGTAGTAACATAATCATCATAAATCTTGGAGATCATTGTAATTCAGCATTAACGCCAAAAATAAACGTGAATTACATTAAAACGAAAACGACTACAAAACTTGGCATTTACAACACATAGCCATGTGGTATGAACAATGGGAGGGCTGAAACATATACCAAGCATTCAATCAAAACAGTTCTTACAATTTGAAGAGGCTCATAGCATTTCTGTGGTGCGCACCTCACGGTCTCATTTTAAATGCAAATTGGTTTTGATGTCGCCAAAAATCACCACTAATACAGAAAGTGATTGGCGTGATGACGGCTTGGAGCCACTTTCAAATCTCAAAATACGAAAAGAAACTCCGCATCCTTATGTACAGTGGTTGTAAGTGAAAATCGGACACTTCATATGAAATATCGTTTGGCTCAATATTTTCTGAGCCCACAAATAAGGGCTTATCGTAACTTCTGAAGTAAAAGGCGTAGAAGCTTTAAAAACACAACATAGGTTGACCAAAGCGAATGAAAGGTGTAGGAACAAAAAATTTTGTAGCCCGCCCACTGCCACACCCACAAATGGAGAATTTTCGTAACTTCCGAGGTAAAAGGCGAAGAAGCTTCAAATTCGCAACATAGGTTGACCAAGGCAAATGAAAGGTGTAGGAACAAAAATGTTTGTAGCCCGCCCACTGCCACACCCACAAATGGAGAGTTTTCGTAACTTCCGGAGTAAAAGACGTAGAAGCATTTAATTCGCAACAAAGGTTGACCAAGCCGAATGAAAGGTTTAGGGAAATAATTAATGTGGCCCGACTACTGCCACGCCCACAATTGAAGATTTTTCGTAACTTCCGAAGTAAGAGGCGTAGAAGCTTCAAATTCGCAAAGTTGGTTCACCAAGGCGAATGAAAAGTGTAATGAACTAATTTATGTGGCCCGCCCACTGCTACGCCCACAAATAGAGAAGCAAAACATAGTGCGCTCAAAATGTCGGGACGCTGGGTATTTCATAACGGGCTTGACCGAGTTTACCCGACAAGAAAAATTAGTCACAAAAAAGTCACTGAGCTCGTTGCTAAAAATAGGTCATGCGGACTTAAATTTTAACTTCAAAGTGACCGAAACAGCGCAAAACTGTGTGACAATTTTCTTGTTACTGTGTTAGTCACACGAAACTCAACAGAAACTACTCAGTTACAAACTAGTCACAGAAAACTTCTCAGAAACAAGCAAAAATCACACAATATAAGCGCTCAGTAACGTACTATTTGAAATGTTGCCACTGATTTTTAATAAATTTTTCTTGCTATAAATTTGTTGCCAGCAAATTTTAAAACTGACATAAAAAAATCTTTCATATTGAATTGAATAAACAATAAATGGACTTTGAGCATCAGTTCAGCTTATTTCCGAAACGAAATTTTACAAACGCTTCCAGTTTTATGGTGAAATATAGCATGCTACCCCCTTCAAAAATTACGCCCCTGAAGAAATATGCTTATTTTATAATTTATGTTAAAAATATAATATTTTCAAATCCTTATATTGGCCTTGGAAATGTAATTTTTTTATATTTTATGATGAATGCATACAATGCATGATGCGTTTTAAATACGTGTTTTTGCTTAAACCTAATTTTGAATCATGTTGAAGTGCTTTGTAGTTTTACAAATTATAACCTCTCATAAAATAATCAATCATATAAAAAAATGGCAGATTACTTCAAAGTTCTTGAATACGTATTTGAAACCCCATTGTGACCAAATCAGTTGCCAACGGCTATTTTTAAACACTATAGAAACGGTAACGGTTGCATAAGAATGATTCGCAACCTTATAGCTACTGTTCAGTGACTACACTTGTGCGATTGAAGTAGAACTACGACTAAATCGGTTACCTACTATTCATATCGGTTCCACAAAAATAAGTGCTGCCCTTTTGAGGCGATCTTCCCTTTTTGGGGGAATTTAGCTATTTAGATATTTAAGACCTTAATAAAAACTGTTATTACATAAAGGTTGTGTGCAATCGTAAAAAAAATGAATATTTAATCGCCAAAATAATTCCTTATATTAATATTCGCATTTTTAGATTTTCCCCCGCTTTTGCGAATACTTTTATTATAAGTGTGATATGTTCGTTATATCCTTGTGAGAACCCTAGGGTTAAAATTTTCAAAGGATTATCCGTACATTTCTTATTTTTAAATGCAAAATTAAATATTTAAAAGTATAAGTTATTCCGTTTCTCAAAACCCTAATATTTTTTGCCCGACTGCGACAGAAGGAGGGTAATGTTTCTCGTGCCAGTAGGTCGCCTTCGATATTTGTGACATGGCATTACGCCAGTCTTTGATAACTAGCCATTTTGCTAGCCAAAAAATGAATGGTGTGAAGTATATTTTTTGTTTGTTTTGTGCCGGAACATATCGTACCCCGGCAACTAAAGTGACACAACTCGAAATTGGGAATCTTTTTCATTAGTCACATGTTTACCTGTACAAGAAATTATGCTCCATTATTGTTATTACATAAAAATTTTATGTAGTGAAATTTTTTATTAGTTTAAGATTTTAATACATATTGTTAGTTCTTAAGATTAAGAAGATTCAATATAAAAATAAACGCAAAAAAAAAAAAAAATTATTGTTATTGTAATTAGCAAAAAAACACAATTATGTCTTTTTTGCTGCAATGTAAAGCCTCTGTAAAGCTCTTTTTCGCAAAAAAAGCGTTTTAATTTACAAATATGTTTTATTAGCTCAAAAACATTTGTAAGTGTTTTCTGAAAAATTTAAAATTTTGAGTTGTGGCTCCATAGTTGCCGGGGTGCGATATGCAAGCAAAGGCGCCAAATTCAGGTAAATGCTTTGGTGTGCACGAAATAAGTTGGAATATGCATCATTTTTAACTTTTTACATAATATTATGTGGAAAACACTGAGTTTTAAGCACTGAGTAGCTACATGGGTACCAAGCAGATAATTTAAACTGCACTATTGTTGTAGAAGAACACGCAAAGAATTGTTTTTCTTGACCCTTTTCTATGATCTCGTTCAAGCCTTACTTTTTTCGCTTATTTGAATGGAATCCATGTTAAAAAAAATTTTTATAGACACGTGTTTGCTATGATTCGCCAAATAAGCTACCAACATAATATTGGTCACACAAATGTACTAAAATCAGTATGAAAAAACTTGATAGTTACAATACAGACTCAGGCATGGCTACAATGACAAGTTTTTTTTAGTCGCTATTAGAATTGAATGAAACCCTTTTGTGCCTACTCTTACTTGCCACAGAGCAGTTTTTTGAACGCGCTCAGTAACAAAAATCTGATTCGGTTGTATTCAATTCATATAATTTGTAACCGATAAGTATAGTTATGTGTGACTCCTTAAAAAATAAGTTACAGAAAACCTTGGTGTTGACGAAATACATAGTTCTCTGTAATCAGGGTTGGGCAAAATGCATTGAATTTTAAATGCATTGAACTTTGCATTACCACTAAACATTTAGTGATAATGCTCGAGAAATTTCATTATCATTTAAGGCTTATTGAAAATGAAAAAAAAATGCATTATCATTCAAGGCTTAGTGTCAATGCAGATTTTTTTCAATTATCACTAAACTTTTAATGCTAATGCATTCCTATTTTCATTATCAATAAGTATTTAATGGTAATGCAATCTTATTTGCATTGCCATTAAATCTTTAATGACAATGAAAAAATTTTGCACTAAATTAAATTTCAAAAAATGACTTAATGCATTAAATATTTAATCGCATTAAAATAAAATTTCATTATCACTTTCTATTAAATTTTAAATTTTATTTGAGTGAATGAAGTAGGCTAGAAGGCTTATTTATTGAATTAAAAAGTTAAGACGATGATCGACTCCTTGAATTTCGCATTCGAATACTGAATTCAATTTAGAGGATAACCCTAGCTTTTGTTTATCTTGCTTTTGTCAATCAAAAACTAGTGATTCGCAGAATATTCTAGTGCCATTTATTAAAGTATTTCAACAAAAATAGAGCTGAAATAATTAATGTTTCTTTAAACAAATCATTAAACATTTGAATTAATTTCTTGATTTGCTTTTCTTAGAACTAACATTTCGAAATTTGAGTCGCTGAGGTTTTGCCTTGATGAACGATTGACGATTCCAGCAAAAGAAAACAATCTTTCTACTGGTGCGGACGATGGAATTAGATCGTCAGAGTTGAAGCGTCCCATTTTTATTTTTATCGACACAAGCGTCGGAATGAAATACCCAAAGAACATATTTTTTTCTCGTTGGAGAAAATCTATTCCTTCTGCGATTGGTTGCATAATTTTAACGTATTCCGTTAAATAATCTATTTCGTCTTCATTAAATGTTGGAAATCCTAACTTATAACACAATTCACTCAAATGTGCTTTGCACTCTATCAGCTTCTGAACTGCGTCATCAAGTGAGTTCCATCTTGTCTCACAAGGTGTAACAAGTTGCATACCTATGATGGCCTTCACAACTTCGGCAGATTTGGGTCTGTTGCATTTATTCCATATTTTTGTACACCTGTTTCAATTGCACAAACAAGGATAATAGAATATGCAAAAATTTTATATCAATATGTAATATTTAACCTGCTAAATGAAGCCTTATGTATATTTTGAAGTTCCTGATTCATTGAGGAATTCAAAAGTTTTGAAAAATCCGTGGTAGCCAAAAGATTCAATGTGTGGCTAGCACATCGGAAATGTTTTGACAGAATAGAAGGAACATCATGGAATATAGGTCCTGAGCATTTTGATAACTGGTCTTCGTCGGAACTTTCATCGATTTCGGTTTCATAGAAATTTACATTACCTGCAGTAATAGGACAATTTTTCATAGTTTTATGTTTATTAATACCTTCATATTTATTCAGATTACAATAAAAAATATTCTTTACCCACTTCAACTCCGAATTCCTTAAATGCCTTGACGAAATTAGATCCGTTGTCGGTAATCGTGTACACTATTTTGCTAACTGGTATTCTGTACTGCCTATTGACCTCACAAATAATATCAGTGACTCGGTCGAAAGAATGGATTCCTTTGAATCTTCGGCACGCTAATGCCGCAGATTTCCTTTTCAATGAATCGTCCTGCAACCAGTGGCAAGTGTAACCGAAAAAGGACCTCTTCCCACCCGACCAGATATCAGCTGTGGCACAGACATACTCAATTGAATCCAGGACATTTGACAATTCTTCAACTTTTTCCGTGTTAGTCTCGCAAAGCAATCGGGTTATTGTCCGTCTACTTGGTATGTTTTTTCCAGGAAATAGTTTTAAAAAACTTGGGTGCTCAACTATTGACAACGAAGAGCACGTATCAGAGACAAACGCCAGTAAGTCTCTGTTAAATGTAGACTTAAACCTTAAAATTTTTTTTTATTTCTGACTTCTTGGTTTGAAAATTCTCAAAAATTGCAGAATGATTTTTCCGCAAATGAGAAACAAAATTAGAGCTTACGCGGAGTGATCCTTTTACCTTCTTAAGGCATGCTTGACATATAGAAATTATGCCAATGGTATTTTTGTAAGAATTTGACGTAATCTGTTATACAAATTCGAATGGGAAAAGTTGAATCTGAACTTATATAAGTTATAATAACGCGCTTTTAAATATACCTCTCCTACTATCTTAAAATATTCTCCGTTAAAAAGGACTTTATTCACACCTGTTAGTTCCAAATCAGTATTGAATTGTGTTGCATTTTGGCTGCAACTGGAAAAAATGAAACCATCCTTTGATTTAGGATCGTTAATACCCTTAGGTGCATGTGATGGTTGAAAGAAGCTATAGCCTTTTAAAATTCTGTACCTACCTTGTACAGTCAACCGGAATTTCGTGAAAAGTTGTGGCGCTGGAATTATTTTCAGTCTCAAAAGTTATATCGAAAATTGAGTCATCACTTTGATAGTCCGTTAAAGTTGTGCTCATTTTGAACTTGAACCTTGAATTTTGAACCGTTGATCCTCTGTCCTTTGTATATATATCACGCGTTAGGCACAAGTATCCAGCCTTTTTTCAGAGGATTTTGTTTTTATTTTTATTCTTAACACCACGTATTGAAATATCCTTAATTTGAATTCAGTATTCGAATGCGAAATTCAAGGAGTCGATCATCGTCTTTATAACTTTTTTAATTCAATAAATAAGTCTTCAAGCCTACTTCATTCACTCAAATAAAATTTAAAATTCAATAGAAAGTGATAATGAAATTTTATTTTAATGCGATTAAATATTTAATGCATTAAGTCATTTTTTTTTTAAATTTAATTTAGTGCAAAATTTTTTCATTGTCATTAAAGATTTAATGGCAATGCAAATAAGATTGCATTACCATTAAATACTTATTGATAATGAAAATAAGAATGCATTAGCATTAAAAGTTTAGTGATAATTGAAAAAAATCTGCATTGACACTAAGCCTTAAATGATAATGCATTTTTTTTTTCATTTTCAATAAGCCTCAAATGATAATGAAATTTCTCGAGCATTATCACTAAATGTAAATTAATAATGCTAAATTAATGGTAATGCAAAGTGCCCAACCCTGTCTGTAAACCAATCCGAGAAAAATGACGTATACGTATTGCAACCCAAAATAAAAATTACGTATACGACGATTAGGTGGGGTTTTTTTTATACTTTTGTCGAAAACACCGGTTGCCTGAATTTTTCTGTGTTGGTGTCTGAAGCAAATTTGTTGTTCGCTAAAATATCTACAACTTACCCGAAGCCAGTAAAGCGATATTCATAACGATTTAGGACAATTTAGCATTTTGAATTTTTGAAGACTTAAGCGACGAACCTGCAAAATTCAAAGTCAGATTCCTTCTAAACTAGAGCCAATCCAGCAAAAACGCCGATGGATCTGAGCTCAGTATACTTTTAACAAAGTCACCCAGTTGAAATAATTTTTGTTACTATTTTCGACAGTCAATTTCAAGCACAAAGTTATTATAAGTGAATATAATTGTCGGGCTTTTTGGTTAATCAATCTAAAGCTCCAGTGTAGGTGCTAAGGATCATAGTCCCCAGCTGTTATAAATTTGTTGCCAAGCTTTTGGACGTACTCTAAAAACTTTGTATCAGTAACAGAAAATCTCGGCAGGCAGTATATTACACTCAAAGCGATAATGCTGTTAATGAAATGGAGGTTTTTTGCATGTAATTTTGAGAGAATTCATCCATTAAATTGTGTTTTATTGAATTTTGATCAAAATACCGGTGCCGCCGTGTGCCTTTCTATCTGGGTGATAAGTGCCATAAAAAGTGTAATTCTGAATTTAAAAATAATTTTTATTTGTGAGGTGGGTTTCACTAACAAGCATTACGTCGATTGAATTTACTCTAAGAAATTTTGGAATTTTGAGCGTGTGTTGAATGCCGTTACCATTCCACTGACAAATTTTGAAGACATTCATTTCTTTGCAATTAAAATTTGCATGAGTTAGCTTTGACCACGCATCATCTCTTGCAGCATTGGTTGCACATTTAAAGTGAACTGCATCATGCAGTTAGTCAAATTCGAGACCATTGATTCCAAATTTGATATGGCACCTTGAGGGTGTACCGCAGTGTTCGACCTGACAGCGTCAGCGTACGAAATAGTCATAGGAGTAATACCAGGATGTGCTGCTGTCGGAAGAGATGCTTAAGGTTGGGTCGCAGTGTTAGACTTTACTGCGTCAGCATGTGAAAATGGTTTGTGAGGAAGAGCAGCTGATGCTGGCCCTTGCTGGCTCGGCAAGAAGTTCGGAACTTCTTGGTGAGTTTTCCGCTTGGGTTGGGCTTTTTTTTTTATTGCCATGTAGATTTGGCATCCACGATAACTCGCTTTGTGGTTACCACCACAGTTGCTGCATTTTCTTAAATCAGGGTTGTCTTAGTCAACTTGACAAAAGTTCGAAGAATGCCGATCTCCACATGTAGCGCACTCTGGGTGCAGTGTGCAATAGTTTTTCGTGTGACCAAATTCTTGGCAGTTAGAACATTGTACCAGTCCCTTCCACTTATGGGGCTCTTCAATCGTAATTTTGCGGTGAAACAAATATTGGAGATTGTATATTTGGTGGACTTCGTTCTTTTTTAGTTTTTGGGTACTAGTTACTGGATAAAGTTCAATGCGGTGTAAGGGTTGAGGAATTTTATTATTGTTTTTAGAGTTATAAACGTTTTTTGTTGGGAATCCCGCAGATTGCAGGGCATCTTTTATTATTATACTATTAAGCCCTTGCTTGCTTTGAGCTGGTAGGTATAATAGCTCTTTTAGAGTGTATCAAATTGTTTCACCAAGGCACGATAGTGGGTTTCGCTATATATTTGTATTTTGGTTTCTTTTACGTTACCTCTTTTAAGTGAGACTACGTGAAAGTTGCTACTGCCGATTACACGAGTGATAGTTGCTAGTAGAGCGTTGAACATTCCTCACGCATTAGAAGGGGGAGGCTTAAGGCTCAGTTACTCTTGATTGAACGTAACTTAACTTTACTTATTTAATCAGCTGACTTGATGTGTTTAGTACATTTTCTACGGGAGCAGTTACTGAAAACCTAATTTGACTTAAGATAAGAATCTGTGTGCAGGAAAGCTTGCCTAACGGCGCTGTGTTTCGCAGAGTATTTTGTTGCTGGATTGGCTCAGAAATACTGTGCGAGCGACTTCGGCCACTGGCGCTGATTGGTTGTTTTCAATTCAAATGAAATCCCTTATAGTCCGGTCAAATTAGACCAAAAAATAAGTGCGAGGTTACATAAATTCCCACCAAGCTGAAAATCGGCATGATTGTTCAAAATATAATAAAAAATAAAATTGGAAAGTTCCCCATCATTCCCCTGTATGGAAAAAATTTTATTCAGGGTCAAAGGTCAAAAAAAAGGTTTTTCGCGATTTTCAGCAAAACGGTAAGTTTAATCATAAAATTACCTTAGATGAAAATTGTAGATCATACGATTATCTACAAAAAATGTTTTCACGTATTTTTTCCTACGAACTACCGTTTTTGAGATATAACGATCCAAAAAGTTGTAAAAGCTGTAATCGTCATAGTATCCACACTTTTCCACGCCACCAATGAGGTAGTGTATTTAGCGCATTTTTTTTAACGTGGTTTCCCCAGTAGGCCTATTCCACGGGTCAGTTGTGATCTTTTTAAATTTGAAACTATTGCAAAATAGTTGGTATTAGAAGAAATTGAAAAGATAAAAGCAATTTCAGTTCAAAAAAAGTAGTGAAATTTAATCGTACGAGTCGTAACTTTCAAATTCTTGTTCTTCTTCTTCTTGTTCATCTTATTCTTCTTCTTCTTGTTCTTCTTCATCTTCATCCTGAGTCAGGGGAGGCAAGCTCCAAAAATATTGGGGGGGGCAAAAAAAAATTTTATGTAGGGAACATTACGCAGTGTTTAGTAGATGTCAAATTTTGAAAAAGTGCAGTATATCTACTGCAATTGGAATAAAGTTCTAACCCTTCTCGGAATGGGAAAGATATCGATACTTATAGACAATCTTTGACACATATTTTGGTTGAATTAGGTTGGAACCAATGTTCGGAGAATTCTGCACGAATATGAAAAGTAGGGTGGCAGAGGCATGTAAATTCGAATAACCGGAACTTTAAAATTAGAGTAAATTAGAAATATGAAAGATGATTAATCTCAGATGAATTATGGGGATTGCAGAATAAAAGTGTGATATTCTAGAATATCTTTACAAACTTTTCAAATATTTTTTTCAGTTGCCGAAATATTGGGGGGCATGGCCCCTCCAATAAAATTTTTGGAGGGGCAAAAAGTGCCTTTCCCCCCATAGTTGCCGCGCCTGTCCTGAGTACATGTAAACTGCGTTAATAGCGATGTATCGCATGTCGCCTCTTCGGAATCAAACGGATCCTCCAGTCTTGGTGATTCAATATTAGAGCAGGACCGGCCTTGACAATGTGTACATGCGAGAGAACAAAACAGTCCGACTTTTTGGCGTACTCATGCATATTATGACGATTACAGCTTTTACAACTTTTTGGATCGTTATATCTCAAAAACGGTAGTTCGTAGGAAAAAAGACATATAAACATTTTTTGTAGATAATCGTATGATCTACAATTTTCATCTAAGGTAATTTTATGATTAAACTTACCGTTTTGCTGAAAATCGCGAAAAACTGATTTTTTTGACCTTTGACCTTGAAAAAAATTTTTTCCATACAGGGGAATGATGGGGAACTTTCCAATTTTATTTTTTATTATATTTTAAACAATCATGCCGATTTTCAGCTTGGTGTTAATTTATGTAACCTTGAATGTCTAATTTGACCGGACTATTACCGCCCTATATCTGGATGCTGTTCCAAAAGCTCCATTAATTTTTGTTAATATTTTTATTTTTTTGCTATCACCAGGGTTGGGCACTTTGCATTACCATTAATTTTGCATTATTAATTTACATTTAGTGATAATGCTCGAGAAATTTCATTATCATTTGAGGCTTATTGAAAATGAAAAAAAAATGCATTATCATTTAAGGCTTAGTGTCAATGCAGATTTTTTTCAATTATCACTAAACTTGTAATGCTAATGCATTCTTATTTTCATTATCAATAAGTATTTAATGGTAATGCAATCTTATTTGCATTGCCATTAAATCTTTAATGACAATGAAAAAATTTTGCACTAAATTAAATTTCAAAAAATGACTTAATGCATTAAATATTTAATCGCATTAAAATAAAATTTCATTATCACTTTCTATTGAATTTTAAATTTTATTTGAGTGAATGAAGTAGGCTAGAAGACTTATTTATTGAATTAAAAAAGTTATAAAGAAGATGATCGACTCCTTGAATTTCGCATTCGAACACTGAATTCAAATTAAGGATATTTCAATACGTGGTGTTAAGAATAAAAATAAAAACAAAATCCTCTGAAAAAAGGCTGGATACTTGTGCCTAACGCGTGATATATATACAAAGGACAGAGGTTCAAAATTCAAGGTTCAAGTTCAAAATGAGCACAACTTTAACGGACTATCAAAGTGATGACTCAATTTTCGATATAACTTTTGAGCCTGAAAATAATTCCAGCGCCACAACTTTTCACAAAATTCCGGTTGACTGTACAAGGTAGGTACAGAATTTTAAAAGGCTATAGCTTCTTTCAACCATCATATGCACCTAAGGGTATTAACGATCCTAAGTCAAAGGATGGTTTCATTTTTGTTGTCCAGTTGCAGCCAAAATGCAACACAATTCAATACTGATTTGGAACTAACAGGTGTGAATAAAGTCCTTTTTAACGGAGAATATTTTAAGATAGTAGGAGAGGTATATTTAAAAGCGCATTATTATAACTTATATAAGTTCAGATTCAACTTTTCCCATTCGAATTTGTATAACAGATTACGTCAAATTCTTACAAAAATACCATTGGCATAATTGCTATATGTCAAGCATGCCTTAAGAAGGTAAAAGGATCACTCCGCGTAAGCTCTAATTTTGTTTCTCATTCGCGGAAAAATCATTCTGCAATTTTTGAGAATTTTCAAACCAAGAAGTCAGAAATAAAAAAAAATTTTAGGTTTAAGTCTACATTTAACAGAGACTTACTGGCGTTTGTCTCTGATACGTGCTCTTCGTTGTCAATAGTTGAGCACCCAAGTTTTTTAAAACTATTTCCTGGAAAAAACATACCAAGTAGACGGACAATAACCCGATTGCTTTGCGAGACTAACACGGAAAAAGTTGAAGAATTGTCAAATGTCCTGGATTCAATTGGGTATGTCTGTGCCACAGCTGATATCTGGTCGGGTGGGAAGAGGTCCTTTTTCGGTTACACTTGCCACTGGTTGCAGGACGATTCATTGAAAAGGAAATCTGTGGCATTAGCGTGCCGAAGATTCAAAGGAATCCATTCTTTCGACCGAGTCACTGATATTATTTGTGAGGTCAATAGGCAGTACAGAATACCAGTTAGCAAAATAGTGTACACGATTACCAACAACGGATCTAATTTCGTCAAGGCATTTAAGGAATTCGGAGTTGAAGTGGGTAAAGAATATTTTTTATTGTAATCTGAATAAATATGAAGGTATTAATAAACATAAAACTATGAAAAATTGTCCTATTACTGCAGGTAAGGTAAATTTCTATGAAACCGAAATCGATGAAAGTTCCGACGAAGACCAGTTATCCAAATGCTCAGGACCTATATTCCATGATGTTCCTTCTATTCTGTCAAAACATTTCCGATGTGCTAGCCACACATTGAATCTTTTGGATAACACGGATTTTTCAAAACTTTTGAATTCCTCAATGAATCAGGAACTTCAAAATATACATAAGGCTTCATTTAGCAGGTTAAATATTACATATTGATATAAAATTTTGGCATATTCTATTATCCTTGTTTGTGCAATTGAAACAGGTGTACAAAAATATGGAGTAAATGCAACAGACCCAAATCTGCCGAAGTTGTGAAGGCCATCATAGGTATGCAACTTATTACACCTTGTGAGACAAGATGGAACTCACTTGATGACGCAGTTCAGAAGCTGATAGAGTGCAAAGGACATTTGAGTGAATTGTGTTATAAGTTAGGAGTTCCAACATTTAATGAAGACGAAATAGATTATTTAAGGGAATACGTTAAAATTATGCAACCAATCGCAGAAGGAATAGATTTTCTCCAACGAGAAAAATATATGTTCTTTGGGTATTTCATTCCGACGCTTGTGTCGATAAATATAAAAATGGGACGCTTCAACTCTGACGATTTAAAATATTTCGGAAACATAAATATGCAAATGCAATCCAATTTATTCAAAAGATTTCAGAAATACTTCTGTCTCGAGCCTGAGTCCTGGGATGCAGTTATTGCAGCTGTTGTTATACCTGAAATAAAATTGAAGTTCTGCAAAATACTTTTGGAAAGTGCTGCCTCATACACTGAGATGGACATAAAAAACAAGCTTAGTGAATACGCGCGGGAATTTATTAAACAGCCAGAACTGGAGGATCAGAAATCTAAAAGATCAAAAAATTCTTTTCTTGAATTTGATGATGATTCTTCGGGTACCAATCTAAAAAATATATTATATTTAAATTACTTTTATATACATAAAAATTTTTTTTCTAATAATTCTTTAATAGATGAAAACCGGTATAGCTCGGGCGGAGGATCGACCGGAAAATAAATACTTTTGTATCTGGCAGATGATGATACAAGTATTGATTCCTTGCATCGCTTTCCTACAATAAAAAAAATTTTCCTAAAGTACAACACACCAATTCCATCGTCCGCACCAGTAGAAAGATTGTTTTCTTTTGCTGGAATTGTCAATCGTTCATCAAGGCAAAACCTCAGCGACTCAAATTTCGAAATGTTAGTTCTAAGAAAAGCAAATCAAGAAATTAATTCAAATGTTTAATGATTTGTTTAAAGAAACATTAATTATTTCAGCTCTATTTTTGTTGAAATACTTTAATAAATGGCACTAGAATATTCTGCGAATCACTAGTTTTTGATTGACAAAAGCAAGATAAACAAAAGCTAGGGTTATCCTCTAAATTGAATTCAGTATTCGAATGCGAAATTCAAGGAGTTGATCATCGTCTTAACTTTTTAATTCAATAAATAAGCCTTCTAGCCTACTTCATTCACTCAAATAAAATTTAAAATTTAATAGAAAGTGATAATGAAATTTTATTTTAATGCGATTAAATATTTAATGCATTAAGTCATTTTTTGAAATTCAATTTAGTGCAAAATTTTTTCATTGTCATTAGATTTAGTGGCAATGCAAATAAGATTGCATAACCATTAAAAACTTATTGATAATGAAAATAAGAATGCATTAGCATTAAAAGTTTAGTGATAATTGAAAAAAAATCTGCATTGACACTAAGCCTTGAATGATAATGCATTTTTTTTTTCATTTTCAATAAGCCTTAAATGATAATGAAATTTCTCGAGCATTATCACTAAATGTTTAGTGGTAATGCAAAGTTCAATGCATTTAAAATTCAATGCATTTTGCCCAACCCTGGCTATCACCATTTTGCGTTTAATAGTTTATCTATAATTACTGTTAATATTAGGGGTTAGAGATTGAGATGACGTACCTGGTCTTCCGCTGCGGATTTGAGGGGATGCCGTGTACGTTGGGTTATCGTTCGACGTTTACGCGACGCGGATTATTTTTATGGGTTTGGTGTAAATTTAAATTAGACGCCTTTTTGGTGGTGGTATCATAAAATGGATAGTAATTAATTAAAAAAATAAAACAAATTTGCCTTTTTGGCGATGTGGATTTTTGATTTCACTTTTAGTTCAATAAAGTGCACTTTTTTTTTTTTGTTTTGTATAAGTTCACCTTCAATTGGGGTTTGGTTTGTTTTTTTTCGTTTCTTGTCTTTAATTCTGTTTATGATTTTATTTTTTAATTATTTGGACGATTTGGTTTTTTTAATTATTTTTACGGAGGGCGATGATGCGCGCACGAACGGTTGTAGCGAGATTACTTGTTCGACTGGTGACGGTTGAAGGGCCAGAAGTCGCTCGAACTCGAACTTCGAAGTCGCACAAAAAAGAAGGAGTTGATTAATTTGCCGTTCTTTAAAGCCCCGGCTTCAAAGTGGCTACGGCGAAAACCCAACATACTGCCCGCCTTGCGCTACGCAATTATAATTTCTCAATCCAGTTCCAGAAGGCGGAGGCGATATTGTTGAGAAGATAGTGAACAATAAATGAAAAGGGGGCGGGGGAGGTGTTGCGATCAGGAGCAGCGGCCTCCTGGATCGAACTGCTGGATGACGAATGCACAGCTGATCATACGAAAGACCAGATACGCTTGCAGCACCGCTCCAACATAAACCACATCGTTCAGCGATAAGGAGGAAGAGGTCTTTTGGATACCGTTGAAAACGATTCGTATCTTCGTGGATGTACTCTCGGGCTTGATCACTGAATTAAAGGTGTCGGGCATAAGTGGCTGCCGTGCGAGCCTTTTCTTCAAGCTCCTGTATTGCGTCAGCGCTCCAAATCGCGACGAGTCCAAGCAAGGAGCGGCTTTAGAAAATTCGATCTTAAACGGTGGACGCACAACGGGCCTACCATCCGAATTTCTAGATGTGATTTGCGAATATATTTTTTCGCAATAGATGTCCTCTGGAAGAGGGAGAGGCGAGGCTGAAACTTCCTCTTGTTTTGGAAATGAGGAAGGCGTCTGGAGCAAATATGGACGAGCATGGCATCAAAAAAATCGGCAACTCCTTGACTTTTCATCAAGGTGATACAACCGTTGACCGTCGTTTGTATTTTCAAAATTCCCTCGCTGGTTTCGTTTTCAATAGGCGGCAGATCGAACAAGGTTTTTAATTGATGATCGATTAAAATGCGCTTGTTCTCGTACCGCGTCTTGAGAGCCTCCCAGGCATGGATAAAATTCGAGCCGCATAATGGATATATTTTAACAATCGCAGCTGCGGCGCCTGTCGTTTTGTAATGCAGATAGTAGAGCTTATGTACGGGTGGCAACCTTGGATTGTTGATGTATAAGGCTGTGAACATATCACGAAACGCTGGCCACTCATTGTACCCTCCGGAAAAATTCGCGACGTCACAAGGGGGCACTCGAATAAAATTATCTTCTGGCGGCATCTCAGCATATTGGGGAGGCGCCCGTGAGCTGGATAATGGTTGATCTGCGTGGGAATGCATCCGTAACATATCCTTCAGCTGCGCTCGAGCAGTAACATGGAGATCGCAACATTCATTATAAGTCACTAGAGCAATGGCGGCAACCTCAGCAGTCCATTCGTCATGTGCGAGAGCGCGGCTGTAAGTCTCTTGAACACGTTGCCAACAAGAGTCAGTTTCCTCAATTTTAACTTCGATGAGCGACTCGGTTTGATTCAAGGGATTGGAGCGCATAATCACATCGCAGTAGCTTTTAAGCTGATCCACCGCATCATTGAATTGTAAATTAAAAGCCATTTTGGAGGCGAAGATGAAACGTTAACACAGAGCTCAAGCAACGCAATTCCGGAGTGAAAAAACGAAAAAATGTTTAATAATATTTCAGTAAAATTAACGAATATACTCGCTCACGCTTAAATTTAATTTTACCAAACGCAAAATTATCGCTGGCAATCTGGATGTACTAGGCTTATTCGGGTGCGGAAGAGACCGGTCGTAGGGCACGGTGATGATCGATGTCGTCTGAGCACCTTCAAGTCAGCCGTGAAAAAGATATAAACAAACTGGAGAATATATATGCAACCGTGGCAGCGAATCCTCAATATTTCCTGCGCTTCGCAACACCTCCACAAGACTCCTTGTACTCCGAATCCAATGTTAAAAAATTCCAAATTATTTAAGAAATTCCAGTAAGAAAATATAGGTCAAATTCAATTGATTTGTTAGAAATTCAAGTTTTTTAACAAATTCGCAAAGTCGATGTGATGCACGTAAATCAAAAACAGCGTGCAGGCAGAGCGCAGGCAGAGCGACGGATCGTATGTATGAGGCCGTATGTTCTAATTGAGTTCACCCACGTTCGCTCGAACAGACAATACGCGATCAACTTCTATGTTTGAAGTTCGATGCAACGCACAGCGTTAGAACTGACCTACGCAACACAATGCACGTATGCCCTATGCGTTTATGCAGATGGCCTGGCTCGCAAGCGAAGACCCAACGCAATAAAAAGACAAGAAAAAAACCGCAATTCGTTCTCACAGGGAACGAGAAACCCAAATGCTGCTTGCCAAGCCGCTATGTGCTGGTTGTTTCGCAATATCGACTGTGCACAAAAACCACCACCAAAGGCGACACGGATGTGCGAGCGAGATAGATGATACGAATATGAAGAGAAATGATGAGTCGAAACGGTGATGTGTGTCACGTGCTTGGATCGTGTTGCCCTTGACTTTTCTGTAGGGCAAATAGCGGTAAAGGGTGACGCACACGTGGCGTACTTTCTCGATCTTTCTTAGCAAGGATTGGTCCTCTAGAACCTGTTTCCAGGCTCCTGGCACGGAATCGCCAAATGTTAATATTAGGGGCAAGAGATTGAGATGACGTACCTGGTCTTCCGCTGCGTTTACGCGACGCGGATTATTTTTATGGGTTTGGTGTAAATTTAAATTAGACGCCTTCTTGGCGGTGGTATCATAAAATGGATAGTAATTAATTAAAAAAAAATAAAACAAATTTGCCTTCTTGGCGATGTAGATTTTTGATTTCACTTTTAGTTCAATTAAGTGCACTTTTTTTTTTTGTTTTGTATAAGTTCACCTTGAATTGGGGTTTGGTTTGTTTTTTTTTCGTTTCTTGTCTTTAATTCGGTTTATGATTTTATTTTTTATTTATTTGGACGATTTGGTTTTTTTAATTATTTTTACGGAGGGCGATGATGCGCGCACGAACGGTTGTAGCGAGATTACTTGTTCGACTGGTGACGGTTGAAGGGCCAGAAGTCGCTCGAACTCGAACTTCGAAGTCGCACAAAAAAGAAGAAGGAGTTGATTAATTTGCCGTTCTTTAAAGCCCCGGCTTCAAAGTGGCTACGGCGAAAACCCAAAAATTACAATACTTTTGTATTTGAAAAATTTTCATTTAAGTATGTTCCATGTTAGGAACTATTGCAACCCCGGGAAACTGAAAAATGGACAAGGCAACTGCTGTTAAGCAGTGAATAAATGTCAAAGCATAAAAAGTATTTTTCAAAAAAAATGATGCGAAATAAAAACTTTAGTATTTAAAAATCGTTTAATAACGTTATAACCGTAACCAAAACTTAATATTAACAGTAACCGTAACCGTAGCCGTTATTAGTTTCAGTTGCCACTCTTCTTTCTTCATTTTGTCGTTAAATTGCTACACTTTCATATTAAAGCAACAAACGACGCAAACAAACTAAAATTATTAGGAAAAAGTTTTGGTCTAGTTAACAAATATTTTACACTTTTGACTTTCGATACTTGTATTAAGTACGAAAAGGACAATTTTATAAGAAAAAACCTGTAATGAAATTTTCTTATCTAGACAATGCTTAATTCAACTTAATCAATCAAACATAAAAATAGGGTATTTGAAAAAAAATCATTTCCACCGCAAAAGTACCACTGTGCGTCGATCCGGAGTGGCACCATGACAAATAGCACAAATGCAAAGTGGCCCCAAACGGAAAAAGAAAGAAGCCTCAACATTTGATATTGAAAAAAAATACGATTTTTAGGTCGATATTTCCTTTTTTTTTGGGCCTTTTCTCATCTTTTTTTTGAGTATATTTTCATAATGCGAAATTCCCCCAATTTGAGGCCTCTTTTTTGATTTAGGGTAATTTTTCATTATGCGAAAGCCAATCACATTCAGGGCCTTTTAATACCTAGCGTAAGCAGGGTATATTAGTTTTGTGCAAACCTTGTAACAGCCAGAGCTATGCTCCGTAGATATTAAAATATCTTGAAAAACTTCAATCTTAGAGCAGTTTCTGTGATTTTCGTAACAGACCCTAGTACTGGAGGTACCCTTGAGAATAGTC
>CM035807.1:68570594-68705330 GCA_020466095.1 Chlorops oryzae
AGTATAGATATAGAAGAGGCGACATTTCGCAATTTTCTCACTTCCCTCTTTCTGAGTTTCATGCATATCATAAGAGAATATACCACGTGCGACAGCAGAAAATAACCAAAATACAGAAATGGAAAGAAATACAGAAGGCAAATGAAAACGTACACAACCAATGTCTTTCAGGCGCGGAGTTAAAATTTTTTTTCAAGGGTCTGCGTAAAAAGTTCTTATGAAAGTCATATAATACATATTTACTTGAGTTTGATTTAAATACAAAATATGAGGTAGCCTTTTTTATTTATTCAATAAAAGTTAAATTTTTCAAAACTTATTCCTATATAAAAACTTTTTAGAGAGCCTTATGTTTATTTCGGGGGCTCCCCTTTGGTTATGCTATTGCTGACTTTATTCACGCCTGCGTTGACGAATTACTTTCGCATGCCTTTGGACACTAACCGGAATAACAACTTTTCATATGTGTGCGTGTGTGTTAGGAGAATTTTCGTTGTCATTCATGGGAGGGGACAATGTGTAAAATATGAATTCGTACAAATAATTTTTTGGGCAAAATAATTTTTTTTGGACATTTTACAAATTTTCCAAGATGTTCAATTAAAATTCACACAGAAATATTTTTGAATTTATGTTTGAAGTAAAAATGGATATGGGATTTTATTAGCTATTTGAGAGTAAAGCCTGTAAAACTTGAAAATACTTTTCTCCAAAACTTACGAGTAAAATTTTGAACTTTCATCACTGTGAAAGCTAGAAAGTTGTTGTTGCTAAGTGCGGTTCTACATTAAGAGGCAAAACACGACTCACTGAAAGAAACTCATAAGAGGGACGGAGATGTCGTCCGTCTCTACCACTCTCATGTGTTTAATTCCAGTGAGTCGTGTTTTGCCTTTTAATGCAGAACCGTACTTATATGTTGCTTAATGATAGTTACGGTGGAGAACTTAGTACAGAAGTAAAAAGTAAGAAGGCGCTAAAAAAATCGCCTGGGATTAATTCTCTTTGCTAGTGCGCCGAGGGAATTTATATACATATGTTTCCGAATTTGTTTATTTATTTATGTTTCTAAATATTCGTTTTTATAAAATGTGTTTTTTCTGCCGTTCGGCAGAAAAGGCTTAAAAAAGGGTAAGCCCTTTACGTTTTTACATGTGAGAATTATGGACAATGGGTAAGTTTCATTACAGAAAATATTATTCTTTTCTAGGGAATGTAAAGACTGATGGCAAAAATGGATAAAAATATTGTTTTAACTAACTTTTTTAACGGCCCTACACGTTAAAAATAAAAATCAGAGCTAACCAATTACTTGTATAACAACTTTCAAAAGAACATATATTTTCAAACAAGCATCTTATAGCCGACAAGACCTCCACTTTTCCGTAAATCGCTTGCTGAAAAGCACGCTACAAATCCGAACGGCGGCTTCGCTGCGTTGCACGGGTAGCAACAGATAAACAACATAAGCGACAGACTCGAAAAATGATTTTTCAATTTTCAAGCAGTCAAAAATGTTCGAAGCACACAACGTCCAAGTACAAACGTAGACTAAGTGTACGCGAACGTAAAGTGTACATGAACGCACACTCTCACGTTCTGATATTCCGTTCAATAGAAACGACAAAAAAATGAACACACAACGTGAGCGAAGGCAACTCCCGAAATGCTAATGAGTGAAAGAGAAAGGAGAGCCAGAACTGGTTTTGGTTGCAAAGTCATTTTTCGCATATTTTCTTTCCTTTCTCATCTTTGTTTTGTTTATGTTCTGTTGTGAAAAAAGTTCATATTCTTTCGATATGCGTGAAAAACGAATGAGTGAAAAGCGTAGAGCGCGTAACGCGAAATGCCGCCTCTTCTTTGTCTATACTCTTTGCATTGTATACCAAAAATTATGAAAATGTTGCTGTATTAAAAAAAATTATCAGACGTGTTTTGTTTTTATACATTTTTTTTTGAATTGGGTGGATAATGTATGTATATATCCATCGTTATTGCAATTTTTTTACATGCGTTTTCAGACGGAGTAGCCACTTCGAACAAGTCATGCACTTTTAAAAATGAAAAACAATAATAAATCATCATCCAATGGTCGTTCTTTCACCTAACGGAATTTTTTTTTATTTACTTTGCTGAGATGTGCCGCAGCACTGACTATCTTTCTTTGCAAAACATAACGGTTATGATTTCCAATTCAAACTTCTGATTTTTTTTAATACAGCAACATTTTCATAATTTTTCGTAAAAAATGAAAGTATATACTAGAAAACTGTCAAAAAGAACGGAACAGTTAGGCTTGAAACATGCAAACTGTACCAACCCGTATTTCCCAAGCACAATAAAATATATTTATTATGACTCCGAAGACCAGACTGATCTTTATTTCTTCTTATAATCTACAATTCCTTTTCCTTTTCTTTTGCCTGCTATATATTTGTATTTATCATAATTCTCTTTAATTGTCGCCTACAACATTACTACCTCCCTTCCTTTTTTCATCTCCTTTATTTCTCAACCGGAGGAATCCGTTTACAATGGCTGACATATCTTCGGAAGCTCCTACCGTCTCTCTTCACTTCTACTTCCGTCCCGTTTCTTTCTACGACTTCGTACTCTTCTTTGTCAAAAACCGGTACCAATTTGTGTGGAAGTACCATGTTTTTCAACAGAACTTTATCCCCTATCTCGATTTCTGATCCTTTTGCACCTCTTCTATTGTCTGTCCTTTCCTTCCCTTTTCGCTTATTTATCCAATCCAAATCTCTAGCTGAATTTTCGATTGGGTCATCCGATAAATCTCGACCAGTGGCGTAGGTAGGATTTTGAAAAGGGGGGGGATTACAAATAGTAATAAGTTTTGAAAAACTCAATATAAACTCAAACCAATATAAGATACATTATTTCAAATTTCATTGTACCACACAATTGGCATTTCATACCGGTTGAACCACATATTATATTAAATCGTAAATTGAACTTTAATGAACAGACCACTTCTTAAATTAGTCTTAGGTTTGTCGAGATTCTCGACTGTCGAAGATTTTGTCCCGAATAATCCGATTAAACATCAGTTCTGTGGGTGGGTTTCCCGTAGTTCCGTGCGGCGTAACATTATAAGTAAAAAGGATTTTCTGGATTTCTTGTTTCAAATCTCTTCCGTTCGCCCTTGGCGTTTTAAGGCGTTTCAGTAACGACCTATTCATGTTTTCTTCTTCCCCATTTGCTTGAGGCCAGAATGAAGGAGTTGTTATAAGACTGATACCGTTGTCCTTGCCGAAATTTTTGAATTCACGGCTTGTAAACTGTCTCCCGCTATCAGATCGTATGGACTTTGGAAGTCCGATGAAATACTTCTGAGGAATTTAACTTCTTCGTAACGTGAAAAATAATCATTTAATACCAGAATATATTCGTTTGTCGATAGTGACCCCAGAAGATTGGTCGCCACACATTGCCACGGACCGTTCGGAAAAACATGTCGACGCATAGGAGGGGGAGCCGACGTTTGTGACACAAGCAAACAGTCGCGACATGTATTTACATGTTTCTCTATTTCCCGGTCCACCAAAGGCCGGATTCATAGCCGAATCCCCCGGATGACCCTCATGTGCCAATTGCAGTACCCGAAGCCGTAGTACTCGGGGTATCACAATCCGCGTCCCACGGAGTTAAATAGTACCCATGACCGAAAACTCATTTCGAAAAGGATAGTATGTACTTTTAATGTCCAAAACCGACGATCCAGTCTTCACATGGGAGATTACAGGACTAATTTCTTCATCTTTTGCACTTTCCTTTGCCAGCTCCGTAGTAGGAATCGAGGGTGGTATGCCATCTCGGAAAATTTGGTTTATGTTTTCTTCTCATTTGGGCGCTTTTTCCAATAGTGTATTTCTTGATTAGATGCAATTCGAAAAACCTTTCAAGCATCTATCATTGCACCCACAAGCCACACAGATCCTTTTTTTTAGTGAAGACATATCTAGGGTGAAGTGAAGATAAGAAATTAATTGTTAACTAATCCATAATAGTAGTTAGAACTTACCTATTCTTCACAATCTAGGAAAATATTCAAAGACAAAGTAAATTCGTCTTATAGCAAGAGATTTTAGGAAAAGGGATAATAGCACGGCGAGAAATTTAGCCGAACATCAATGCCCATGAAAAACTCGTCATTTTGAGTTTATTTAATATTGATTGCCCAAATAGACAGCTATGATATTCATACAATGATTTCAAGGGATGCATGAAAATTGTCCACAATTTGATAACAATTCTAGTCCTCAAAATATGTTTTCAAAACTACATCAAATTGACTTCATTGCACGATCTCATATCATGACATGAATAATGAATAATATGAGTATGAGGTCAATATGTAACCATATACTGAAATCAAAATTTGCTCTCAAGTTGAGCACATTTTGTCCCTCATAAGCAACACATACTTTCAGCATCGTTTGTTCATGCATGATGTCAAGATGATGCGAATATGTTGTATTTTGTCTATTTGGGTGGCTATCATACAGGCAATGAAATGTTCAAATGTACGCCTCGAAGCATGCAACGTGTTTTTGCTATAATGTTTTCAAAAATATATTCGGACATAGCTTTGGAACTAAAAGAGTAAAATCTTTATTTCTTTTTACAAATTGCAAAGGAATTGGTACTCTTTGAAATTGCATCATTACGTTCAACAATTTTCATAAAAAATTAATAAATTTTAGGTCCTTCTTTTTTGACGCCCGATTTTGTTTGCAAATAGTTCTACTAAAGATGCCTAAATAGCCTATAAAGCTGGTATATTTTGTAGTTTTTGTAAGTGAGAGCAAAGATTGTATACTTTTCTACCGACTTATACCTAAAAATCCTGAAAAGCATTGCTTATGAAGAAGCTATCTCCAAAAATTTGAAAATGTGGGGCTTTTGAGGAAAATCCGCTGAGCGCAACTTCTAAACCATTTACGAAAAATCTGAAAAAATTCTCAAAAATACTTTGACCCATAAGCTTTCGGAAACCTTACGTTCTACTATTAAATTCGAAAAAAAAAATTGTTTTGGGACACCCTAATGTCCGTCCGTCTGTGGTGGGATCTCCTTCCAAACGGCTGGACCAATCACGTCAAAATTCGGCAGATATATCTGTTTATTTATTTTATTTATTTGATTAAGTCTATGAATTCAAGATTCTTACAGACTACGCAACTACAACAAGGTAAAAAATAAGAAATTTAAATTACAGATAATTATTTAATATTTGCTTAAGTTTCTCTTTGGAAAACATTAAGTCTAGATCACAATTCAGAGATAATGAATTAAATAGAATTAAAGATCTAAAAATTGGCAAAGTTAGGGCGTAATTAGTTCGGCAAAGGCCTAAATAAAATGTTGAATTAGTCCTAAGATTTCTTCTGGGGACATTGAAATTTATTAATTGTAACAAAGGAGGGCAATCAATCCTTCCTCCAACCACATCAGTTACAATTAATAACGCACTTATTTTTCTTTGCGTTTCTAAGGTTTTCAACCCAATAATTTGACAGCGAGACTCATAAGGTGGAATGGGTTCTGTAAAATTTAAACTACGTAGAGAAAGCCGCAAGAATGACTTTTGAACTCGTTCAGGTCTGACTATATATTAGGTGTAGTAAAAAGAAATCCATTATTTTTGCATTAAATTGAGGGCTTTATTTAATATAGTTAGAATGACCCGATTTAGGTCAAATATGCGCCGTTTTGTTCGATAACTTGTTGCCATTTTAAAGGTAATTTCATTATGCCTCTCTCATAGAAGCCCTCGTTCCTATTAGCAAAAACTTGAGACAGTCGAATTTCAGAAGCCTCTCTTGAAGCGAATGTTTCACCAGCAAAATTGTTCGCCATGGACAGGAACAGATGGTAATCACTTGGTGCCAGGTCCGGACTATAAGGTGGATGCAGAAGAACCTCCCAACCAAACTCCCGGAGCTTCTAGCGAGTCACTATCGATGTGTGTGGCCTGGCGTTGTCCTGATGGAACACAATTCCTCTCCTATTGGCCAAAGTTGGCCGCTTATGGGCGATTGCTTCCTTCAGACGGTCCAATTGTTGACAATAGAGTTCCGAGTTAAGAGTTTTGCCGTATGGGAGCAGCTCATAGTAGATAATTCCCTGCCAATCCTACCAAACACACAGCAAAACTTTCCTGGCCGTCAATCCTGGCTTGGCCACCGTTTCCACCGGTTCACCGTGTTTCGACCACGACCGTTTTCGCTTGACGTTGTCGTAAGTGACCCACTTTTCATCACCAGTCACCAACCGCTTCAGAAATGGGTCGATTTTGTTGCGGTTCAGCAGCGATTCGCAGATGGAAATTCGGTCTATGAGGTTTTTTTGCGTTAACTCGTGTGGCACCCATACATCGAGCTTCTTTGTGTATCCAGCCTTATTCAAATGGTTCCAAACGGTTTTTGTGCAATCTTTAGCTCTTTTGCAATCGAAACAGTGCTAACATGACGGTCGGACTCGATAATTTCCATGATTTCATCGACATTTCCGACAATTGGCCTTCCAGTGCGTGGTGCATCCTTGACATCGAAGTTACCGGAACGGAATCGACGAAACCAAAATTGCGCATGATTGGCTGTTACAGTTTCAGGTCCACAAACGCTATTCACATTTTCAGCCGCCTGGCTTGCGTTTTCTCCCTTATCGAAGAAAAACTGTAAAATGTAGCGAATTTTCTCTTTGCTGATGTCCACCTTTGACAAGCTCTCAAACAAAACTGAATCAATCAATCAAAAAAGTGTCAAAAAAGCTTTTTTAGTAGGTGCAGATAAATAACGCCATCTATTGGAAAAATAATGGATTTCTTTTTACTACACCTAATATTTCGAATAGTACGGACTCCATATGGTCAAAGCCAAAGTGTTGCACGTTACATTCGTACGCATGTTTTTGTAAAAATTTTGGAAAGAACTAGGTAAAGGTCATAATTTTTTTTTTGCAATCGATAAAGCTTTTGAAGGCCTACATTTCCTAGGAACAAAATTTTTGGATATCTGTTGTCGTTTCGGATCTGTAGAAGATTAGAGTGGTGTCGCACGTTACAGAAATTTGGAAGTGTTTTTTGAGGTTGATGCACAATTATTGAAAAATTAGCGATTATAGCGGTGAAAATCTGTGTTCCTATTTATTTTATTCAAGCTGAAGGATCTAAGATATGAAATTAAAAATAACTTCCTCCAAAATATATTGGTATTTTGTTTATATGGCCGTAAACAGGCGGTGTTGCACGTTACACAAAAAAGTGTCGCACGTTACCTTGCGATTTTATTTCTGTATAAAGAGGAAAAAAAGTTAATTAAGCGGATATTCCAACTGAAATATTTGAAAAACGAAAAATGTGTTGTAATTTTTCACTTTGCACGTTAAGTATATGTATGCATGACATTGATTTTGAAAACTTTAATATGCAATATTAATTTAAAAAGTGAAGTATGATTATTATTTTATATTTTATACTTATATTAAAAATCGCCAAACAAATTACAAAATGAGACTTATTTGCTAACTTTTCAATTATTAATTCTAAGAGATTTTAAAAAATCGTCAAAAATAGCGTACGTGAACTTGAATGCTCCATTTTACGTACATAGTGATTGTTTTATGACGTTATCACGTAAAACTATCGTCCGTAAATTGACTACAGACACCAATTTTTTATTATACATCCCAGCCTATTGGTGTGGGTACAGCTTTGGCTGAAAAAAAATTTGGACTCGCTATTACAATGGTCATCATTATACACATAAGAAAAAACCACTCTTTCTCTTATTCTCATATCTGTATATAAACGGATTTTTGGCTTCTTCTGATTGTGCAGTTAGCCGCCAAATAAAGTGGTCACTTATGGTAAAATTTTGACCATGACCACAATTCGCGAAATTCGCAAAAATTTCATTTGCACTATTTGGAATTGAGTATATCGCAGCTAGACTTAATGCTCTCTTACGGTTTAAATTTGACCGTGACCATCATTCGCGAATATTTTGTGCTTCATAATAATAACCAAAAATGAAAGTGTCGCACGTTACACATATTCGTTGGCTTTGCAGGTTGTTGTAGCTGCTATATTTGAATAATTTCAATATTGATTCAAAAAGTAGACTAAAAATACTCAAAAAAAATCTGCTTGATTCAGTTTGTTAACTTCTTGAACTATGCGAAAAACATTTTTTTTTAAATTCTGGTGTCGCACGTTACACGAAAATATCCTACATTTCAGTGCCATCAAATACATTCACCGAACGCATTTTTTTTAAACTCTTTACGTTTTCAGTTAAAATCAACCATATTATTTTGAAATAGAGACTAACAGCATAAAAATTTAAAATATATCTAATATATTTATATGTATATGTCTATATCTCCGGAGCTTAGTTCTCCCTGTTACAAGATTCGCACAAAACTAATATACCCCGCTTACGCTGGGTATGAAAATGAATTTAATTTAGTACGCATACCACCAATACTCTGGTAATAAATTTTTACGCCATTTTTAACACAATTCGCACTAATTAAAGCAGTAGCCGGAGAGATCGTCATACGACTTTTGTCGCCCCTTCTGTTTGTTTTAAAAATCGAAACGGGCGCACACGAACATCAGTAGGCCATAAAGTTGGATCAAGCAGCTTTTCATATAGAGATAAAGAAATCCCAACTTTAAAGTTGACTCTCTTTATCGTTTCGATGACTGCGTCTTTTTTTACCAGTAGTAGCAAGATATTTCTTTAATGTCTATGCCAGTATGTTTAGCTATATAGGCTACAATATTTTCTTCACCCACAGTTGGATGAAACGAGGACAGATGCAACCATTTGTTACGAACAGCAACATTGAGTTCCGAGTCCGAGTTTGAGCCAATAACAATTTTATTATTTTTGCGATTTCTCATTGTAACAACTGCCCATGCATTTTTGTTTTTATTATTAGCAGGTGAGCAGAGAGGCATATCAATTTCAGCAGCTTGAACAGTCGATTCGGATGGAGCTTCTCTCGTGGGAGAAACAGCAGCATTTACAACAACATCAGTGATCGATGAACACGATGTGCTTCTGGTGCGCTCACTAATAGCAAAAGGCATACGAGACGAATATGCACGAACAGATTGTTGACTGAGTAAAGGAGATCGGCTAGTAAGAGAAGAACGTCTAACAGTTTCATTTGAAACAGATGATATGACATTGCTCTTAGATTTTGCATTCACTAAACGCAGCGGGTCAGCGACCTTGGTTTTTGAGCGTGTTACCATAGCAATATTTCCAACTGGCACACGAATTTTCGCGACTGCATCCAAAGGGCGAGGAGAATTCAGAGAAAGACTTCCCACAAATATATCAGTCCACGAGTATGATCCATAGTAAAAATGGGCCATATCCGCCCACAAATGAATTTTATGTTTATTGAGTATAGTGCTTATATCTCGCGAACCAGACAACACATTTCATTGATATTTGGTGCATGGGTAAAGTACCAAAACCGATTTATCCTGGAAAAATAAAGGCGTTGTCCTCGTGCAGCCACGCCCACAAATGTGCCAACAAATAATGGTTTATCGTAACTTGCGTATGAGAAAAAATGTATGTACCTTTTCCAAACACTGCCATCCCCACAAGTGGACATTTTTCGTAAGTTCTGAAGTAAGAGCCGTAGAAGCTTCAAATTCGAAACACTGATTGACCCAGACGCATGAAGGCTATAAGAAAAAATTTCATCTTATCAGCCCACTTCCACGCCCAAAAATTGAGATTTTGGATAATTTACGTACGGAAAGCAAAATGTAGAGCGTCAATATTTTCGGGACGCTGGGAATATCGAACTCGGGCTTGACCGACTTTAGCTTTCTTACTTGTTTTTTTTTAACGTTTGCGTCTACCTTATGCATGTGAGCCAACGCATATGAAAAGGTTATTATTGAGTAAGTGTGCCAGGCCTTACTGTGGAGCTTTAGCCGTCTGCTCATGGCGACCGTAATAAGTATATATGTATTTAATGTTAATAAAATCTTCCTTAAATAACTCACTTTTTTTAGGTCTAACGTTATCGCGACGTGCTCGAATTGTCGCCCGTACAGCAGTGCAGGGGATTGCCACCAACTATTTTCTAAGCTCAAATTCGTTGATACGACCGATTCGATTGCTCGACGTTTGGTAATATCACCTGAGAAGTCATTACAAACTCCACATTGCGTCGCCCATTTCTTGTGAGGGTAGGCGTCAACAAGTTTGCAATATTCTTCCCATCCACTTTGACCGCAAGTTGCATTTACTGTTATTTTAGCACGTGATGCAACATTAAAAAGAGTAGGAAATAGACCAGTATGCTGTGTTTGCTTATGGTTGTTAAGGAGCCGCAACCCTAAAATGAAAAAAAAAATATATAATTAAGTAAATACAATATTGAATTTGAGACTGGAAAATCCTTCCAATCAATACGTACTATGTATAAGTTGTTATTTTCTGATGTTAGCATAAAGGATCCTACCCTCTTAAATTCAGTTCGAGTACACAAAAAACTATCGTACTTCTCTTCCCGGAAACAGAACTTTGTAAAGGTTATTAATATGGTGTCGCAAATTAACCTTAAAAAGCTGTACAAAGAAGTCAGGGATAGGTATAGGCAGTAATTCAATTACAGTAAAAATCGTTTATAACGATTGAACATTTTAGGTACAGTTTAGTTTGCTATGAAATTACATGTAACGATAAACCGGATACAACGATATCGGATATAAAGATTATAGCTTATAACGATGTAATTTTGCACATAACAGGTTGGCTGATAAGTCCCCGGTCTGACACATAGATGGCGTCGCTAGTATTAAATGTATATTATTTTTATATAGTGGCAACCTTCAAATGATTCGTGTCAAAATTTGACGTCTGTAAGTCAATTAGTTTGTGAGATAGAGCGTCTTTTGTGAAGCAACTTTTGTTATTGTGAAAAAAATGGAAAAAAAGGAATTTCGTGTTTTGATAAAATACTATGGGTCCTCATGCAACACATTTACACCGTGTAAACTGAGTGAAGTAAGTAAAACTGTCAAAATTGCATACAAAATTTGACAGTTTTACGAAATTCACTCAGATTACACGGTGTAAATGCGTTGCATGAGGACTCTTACTGTTTTCTGAAGGGAAAAAATACAGTGGAAGCAAAAACTTGGCTTGATAATGAGTTTCCGGACTCTGCCCCAAGAAAATCAACAATAATTGATTGGTTTGCAAAATTCAAGCGTGGTGAAATGAGCACGGAGGACGGTGAACGCAGTGGACGCCCGAAAGAGGTGGTTACCGACGAAAACATCAAAAAAATTCACAAAATGATTTTGAATGACCGTAAAATGAAGTTGATCGAGATAGCAGAGGCATTAAAGATATCAAAGGAACGTGTTGGTCATATCACTCATCAATATTTGGATATGAAAAAGCTCTGTGCAAAATGGGTGCCGCGCGAGCTCACAGTTGACCAAAAACAACAACGTGTTGATGATTCTGAGCGGTGTTTGCAGCTGTTAACTCGCAATACACCCGAGTTTTTGTGTCGATATGTGACAATGGATGAAACATGGCTCTATCACTACACTCCTGAGTCCAATCGACAGTCGGCTGAGTGGACAGCGATCGGTGAACCGTCTCCGAAGCGTGGAAAGACTCAAAAGTCCGCTGGCAAAGTAATGGCCTCTGTTTTTTGGGATGGGCATGGAATAATTTTTATCGATTATCTTGAGAAGGGAAAAACCATCAACAGTGACTATTATATGTCGTTATTGGAGCGTTTGAAGGTCGAAATCGCGTCAAAACGGCCCCATATGAAGAAGAAACAAGTAAGAAAGCTAAAGTCGGTCCAGCCCGACTTTGAAATACCCAGCGTCCCGACATTATGAGCGCACTATGTTTTGCTTCTCTATTTGTGGGCGTGGCAGTGGGTGGGCCACATAAAATATTTTCCTTCACCTTTCATTCCCCTTGATGAACGTATGTTGCGAATTTGAAGCTCCTACACCTTTTACTTCGGAAGTTATGAAAAATCTTCATTTATGGGCGTGGCAGTGGGCGGGCCACATAAATTTTTTCCCTACACCTTTCATTCGCCTTAGTGAACCTATGTTGCGAATTTGGAGCTTCTACGCCTTTTACTTAGGAAGTTACGAAAAATCTTTATTTGTGGGCGTGGCAGTGGGCGGGCCACATAAAATTTTTTTCCTACACCTTTCATTCGCCATGGTGAACCTAGGTTGCGAATTTGGAGCTTCTACGCCTTTTACTTCGGAAGTTACGAAAAATCTTTATTTGTGGGCGTGGCAGTGGGCGGGCCACATAAAATTTTTTTCCTACACCTTTCACTCGCCTTGGTGAACCTATGTTGCGAATTCGAAGCTTATACGCCTTTTACTTCGGAAGTTACGAAAAGTCTTCATTTGTGGGCGTGGCAGTGGGCGGGACACAAAAAATTTTTTCCTACACCTTTGATTCGCCTTGGTGAACCTATGTTGCGAATTTGAAGCTTCTACGCCTTTTACTTCGGAAGTTACGAAAATTCTCTATTTGTGGGCGTGGCAGTGGGCGGGCTACATAAATTTTTATTCCTACACCTTTCATTTGCCTTGGGCAACCTATGCTGCGAATTTGAAGCTTCTGCGCCTTTTACTTCACAAGTTACGATAAGCCCTTATTTTTGGGCTTATTTGTGGGCGTGGCTCGAGGAGGGCGGCGTCCATTTTTTGCCAGCACATGTCCCTTTTTGTAGCTTACCAGCACACCAAATATCAATGAAATGTGTTGAGTGGTTCGCAAGTTACAAGCATTTTACTGAAAACACAATAAATTAATTTGTGGGCGTGGCAGTGGGCGGATGTCTCCCATTTTTACTTAGGATCATGCTCGGACCCCGATATACATGTGTGCCAAATTTCGACTTCATTGGTTCAGCCGTTTCGGAGGAGATCCGACCACGGACGGACGGACAGACGGACAGACGGTCAGACGGACAGACGGACAGACGGACAGACGGACATGTCTAAATCGATTCAGTTTTTGATCCTGATCATTTCTATATATATTTTTCTATATCTCCGAAGCTTAATTCTCCCTGTTACAAGATTTGCACAAAACTAATATACCCCGCTTACGCTGGGTATAAAAAGTGTTGTTCCACCAAGACAACGCACCGTGCCACAAGTCATTGAGAACGATGGCAAAAATTCATGAATTAGGCTTCGAATTGCTTCCCCACCCACGGTATTCTCCAGATCTGGCCCCCAGCGACTTTGTTCTCAGACCTCAAAAGGATGCTCGCAGGGAAAAAATTTGGCTGCAATGAAGAGGTGATCGCCGAAACTGAGGCCTATTTTGAGGCAAAACCGAAGGAGTACTACCAAAATGGTATCAAAAAATTGGAAGGTCGTTATAATCGTTGTATCGCTCTTGAAGGGAACTATGTTGTATAATAAAAACGAATTTTGACAAAAAAATGTGTTTTTCTTTGTTAGACCGGGGACTTATCAGCCAACCTGTTAATTTTGGGTTTGGGTATCGGTTATAACGATATAAAAAATATATTCTTCTTACGCGCGACAACGCGAAAGAATATTGATTCCGTCTCAATATTGCTTTCAGCGGACCTATTTTGTAAGAAAAAGGTGACGATATAACAAAGAATATGGGGATAGAATTTCATTGCACCTCCTCGTGGATACATCGCATTCGCTCACGCCATCAAACTGTTTTCGATAAATTGTACCTCGAAAGCTCCGCAGCGACCCAAGGAGTAACTGAAAATTGGTTAGAGGTTGTATGGCCTTCATTAAGAGCAGATTTTGCGGCCGATGATATTTTCAATGCCGATGAAACCGGTCTAGTTTTCAAAATGACACCTTGCAGATCGCTAAAATTTAAAGTGAAAAATGTTCAAATGGCAAAATGTCAAAAGAGCATAGCAACTGAGCCGAGACTTGATTTGTTAAAAGATTACGAAGCAATCAAAACTTAATGACTTTTATGAAAGAGTATGCCTAAAATAGTGGCTCTGGGATATCGTAGGGGATGCGTGCTATGCTCTTGATCCCAGGGTCCGAGGTTAGATTCCCGGCAAAGGCGAAACGGAGTGTAATGTTCCAAGCCTAGCACTGGTTTTTCAAAAATCGCATGTTAGGGGCACACTACATAAAAAAGACATACACTCACACAAACACAAAAAACACCCCCGTGGTATCACAATGGGCCGATTAACGGCCTAAGTGGCAGCCACTTCAACCTACCTACCTACCATGCCTAAAATAATATATGTACATAAATTTATGTACAGTGGACATTGTACACACATATAATGCAGAGTAAAATCTCAATTTTCGCTACCATTTTATGTAAAAGAAATTATTTTCTCTTTGCTTAGAAGATTTACTTGATGTTCCTAACTATACCCTAAAGCTAAAAAATTTAGTAAGAGTGGAAACCTAAAAAATATATCAAAAAAATTATGTAACCGGATATAGCGATTGTCGGATATAACGATGGACTTTTGCTGGTCCCTTCGACATCGTTATACCCGATTTTTACTGTACTTGTATTTTAAAGTTGACAGCACCGCATATCAAATGTCAAGAGAAGTGCCGAGCAGTGATGTCTAAAGAAAGTAGAAAACGAGACTTTTGAGGTTAAAATCATAAGCTGGTATCCCACTATCGGCGCAAGTTCCAAACGGGTCCAAAAAGGACCAGTTTTTTTTTTAATTTTAGTAGAAGATTGGAGTACTCCAGGGTATGGTCTAGGAGTACTCGTAAATGCCCCAGTACTACTCGCCATTATATTCCCCCTCAATGCATTCAACTGACGATTTTAACATTGTGCTGTCATTGAAAAATCTCTACTCGCGTTTGAAGTAGTGTAGAAGTAGAGATTATGGGGCCAATCAAGTACATTTCATATGTTACGTTACTTGCAAAGGCAACTGCTCGGTCTAAAGTAGCGCATAGGTAGAGCTTTTGCCGCACACCTTGGAAGACCGGGGTTGGATTCTCGCCAAAGCGAATTTATAATTTTTTTTTTTTTTTTTTTGATAAGTTATTAAATATTAAGAAGAATAAAATACAAATCAAAAATAAAAAAATCATAGAAATATTTGAACAAGTTCTGAGACGTCAGTGCACCAAAGGCGAAGTCAGACAAGCCATGTGTATTTTACTTGAAATTTTTTGTATTTTTGATTTTTACTATTCTTCCACATTTTTTTCGCCTGCAACAGGGATCGATTTCTAAGCCAATACTCTTCCATCACACCATCCAGTTATCTGACTTAAAGTTTGCTACGCTGTTACATTAACGTTGAAGCAAAATTGAACTGTAGGCATCTCGTTTACCGTGCCACTAGTTAGTCGCTACTCTCGGTATTTATCGAGTTCCTTTTATAGTCTTTGCTTTTTGAAGCGCTTACGCAAAGCCTTCTCTGTATTTTTGTGCTGTTGTGCCGCCTACTCCATCACACGCACTTTTGCCATGTGATGTTGCAAAAAAATGCCACTCGCTTTCAATCCCAAAATCAGATTTGTAGTTCATCAAATTTCCGATGTTATATTTGTTTTTATATTGTCCAGCACATCCGTCGGAAAAGATTTTTATGTTCCGAACTTTCTCGCTTCCGTTAATCGTTTTCAAGTGGTCAATCATTTTTCCATTGAACAAAAGAACTGCAACCGCATCGTGTTTATTGCACTCCGAAATAATAACGAAACATTCACTGACTATTTCATTATCCAGTTTGCAGTAAATAACGTTTTCCTTTGCCGTCGAAAAATATGCACTTTGTGATTTGGCAATGAAATCGTGCCTTATGTAAAAAGGCAATTCAGTTTTGAGATTACCCCAAAATGAGTCCACTTTTTCCGAATCGACAAGTTCGCATCTTTAAATAAAATCGTTATTTAATAAAATATAAATGTCTCATAAATTCAAGGGAAGTGTTCGTTGGATCGATATAATACTCACCTATCTATGCAGGACCATTGTTTGTAATTAATTAACAAATCTTCCGATAAGTGTGAAGGTCTTTCAAGTTGTTCGTCTAATCCGGGACAACAATCACAATGTTGGAGGAAACAGAATTTGTTTGGTTCAGAACACAATATTTTGTTTGCTACTTTCTGGATCGAAATTTTTTCCTCAGAACCAGATTCTCGCACGGCTTTTTTTTTATCTATGAAATTTTAATCTTATGTTTTGATGTATCTTGCAAACACAAACATTATGGCTACCGCTACATCCAACAACGACACAATGAAGTGGGCGTAACTTCGTAAATTTCGACAAACTAATTTTTATGTCCGTATTTTTCGACCAAAATTCTTCATGTAAATCCCTGAGGTTGGAAAGGAGTAACTTTTTTTGCACGCATTCCTTTTGACCATCTTATATAATCGAAATGCAACCTTTTGTTCTTGGCATAACACGACTATATTCGTCCGATTTATAAAACTCTAGGACCTTACTAACAACGTCATCGGGCAACCGTTGGCCGGATTTCTGCGATGCACTTGAATTAAAGCCTGATGACTGACGGATTTGCAACGCAGTTTCTGCCATATAGCGAGTAACGCTAAGATTTCTTTTAATCTGTGCAGCCGACCATTTGATTGG
Source organism: Chlorops oryzae (assembly GCA_020466095.1). Taxonomy (NCBI): domain Eukaryota; kingdom Metazoa; phylum Arthropoda; class Insecta; order Diptera; family Chloropidae; genus Chlorops; species Chlorops oryzae. The sequence continues at coordinate 68,587,265 of CM035807.1, forward strand.
TGCAGATGTCAATATTTTAATTTTGTGTGATCTATCAGTCTCCTTTGATAAAGCGATTTTCATCTCTGCTGCTACTAAATCATCGGAAGGTGCATCTTTCGGAATAGAGACTTGCGTTTCGCTGAATGAGCCTGTCAAAAATTCATCTGCAGTAAACAAGAGATGCGAAGTAAGCAAAGGATGAAATAAAGGTAGAACGGGAAAACCACAAACACACGCTTTGTCAGCAAACCGCTTCTGCAACGAACTGCAGTTAGTGACACTGTGAAGACAACATCATGGAGGTAAGCAGAACAACGAACATCTCTGGGAACAAAGTACACGTAGATCACAACATTGGCACATACGCACCCACGAGCATCGATGACAAAGTGTAGATCTCAGTGTAAGCTGCGACTAGGATAGTTAATCGAACTTGTATAGGAACAAAATTATTACTTTTAGAAGGATTTAATAAAATTTTACTACACTCAATCTAAACTTTTCATTACGTTCATCCCGACACTACAACAGAACAACAGATAATAGGTACAAATTAAAATTACCATCTGAATCATCACCTTCCTAAGTGGATATGTTATCTTCTGACTCCCATTCGTAAGTTTCTTTTGGTGCCGGCAACGTAACGATTGTATGATTTTAAGTCACTTTCAAATTACAGTTGTTGCATATATATTTTCCACTCAGTTTCGTTAACAAAGTACTCCACTTTTCCGTGACTTTTCTGACCCCAGAGATAACTCGGGTATGTTTTTCCTTCAAAAATGGATTGCAACAGCGTGGTGGTATTGGCATTTTAACGCAAGCAAAAGCAATGTAATGCTGAAGTCTAAAGTCCGAACTGAACACCAGATCAAAAAGTACTGTAAGTTTAGTGCGGTAATCGCCAAAAGCCTATGAGCTAATAAACTTTACAGTATTGGAAATTCCATTGGAATTTAGAAATTAAGTTGGAAAGAACTCGATCATATCACTCTTTTGTGCCAGTTGATTCGAAAACAGTGGAATGTCGGGAAACTTCCGTATCTATTGACTTTGATGTGCACAATATTGATTAAAAAACTCAATTTCACATTGTTAATAAAAAGAACAAATAACTGGCAAATAAATTGAATAAGTTTATAATACATTATTTCTAAAAAGACGATCAGAAAAACTGAATGAGTTCATGAGCAGGTAGAAAGAAAATACGCGCAGCGAGTTGGCGAATATGGCTCTGCGTGGCCGGTGCGACCAGAGTCAAGTACGAAAATGGCTATGCGCGAATGCAGAATTTTCGAGATATCTGGGGAACTAATCATTATTTCTCCATCGTTTTTTCAACGGATTTAGGTTCACCACAGTTCAATACATGAACCTTATTTTATTCTGATTTTTTTCAGGCGCAGAACATTATTAAAAATGAATTTTTATAAAAAATTCTTTATAAACAATTAAAAAAATTTTTTTTTAAAGTTAAATAAATTTTTTGAAAGTACAATTAATTATCTTTAATTTGACTTTAAAAACCTTAAAATCGATTGCACCGTTCGCTAGTTATAAATGTTTGAAAAAAAGTAGTTCAAAAGTTCAATTGCTTATATCTACTGGAAAAAAAATTTTTTTTTACCTATAACTTGGTGAGAAAATTTCTTCCTCAAACAGCTATCGATGAAGTCCAAAACGGTCAAAATCGCAGACCAAAGTTAGTTTTTTTTGTGTGCTGATTTCACGTATTCTGACCCACCTATTTCGACCTAATGTGACTAATGTATGAATATAACTAGCACGCTCTTGCTATTGTCAAAAAATATTGATAATTGTACCTAATAATTATTTTGATTCATTGTTGCCAGTATTCAAGCGCAGCTTTTACCTCGAAGACTTTCCAAAAATCTCTTTAGAAATCCACTTCAGAAAAAAGTCCCTTCGAGTTGGAAAAATCCGAATTGAAAAAAATCTTAAGTCTTCCAGCAATACCCTTTGATATTAATGCTTTGACTTTCTTTTGATGAAAAATAAAAATAAAGATATAGATATTAGGGAATAACGAGTTAGAAATTTTTTCGCCGATTTGAAATGGATAGTGACAAAAAGTTATCATAAAAGAAAAAATTTGTTTCTAGTAAGTATTTAATTTATTTGCCGGTAAAAATATAAGTCAATTGACAAAGCAGTATAAACTTCCTTCTAAATGTACACCGCGCTAAAATGAGTATTTTTATCTTCAAAAAAGTTTTTTGTTTTGAAAAATATATTATAATTGAATAAAAAAATAAATTATATTCAATGAAGATATTTTTCTTAGCTTGTCAGATTTTTCGAAAAATAAACCTGGCAATACTGATCGTCAGAAATCCTCACAATCACAAGGCATATCGAGGAACATCTAAGCTTGCGCAAACACGTGTGTATTATCATTTTTCATTGAGGGATGACGTCACTCTCGCGATTTTTTAAACGAAATTATAGCTTACAAATAATTGTTTTCAGTTGCGTCGGCATACCCAACGGGAAAATACGTATATCATGAACTTTGTAATTTAATGATTCATTTATAAACTCAAAGAAGTGGAACTATGCATTATCAGGTTTTCGGAATTTTAATAAGTAGAACGTTTTTCTTATACAGGGTGTTTCCCATAACGGTGTGCATCCGAAGGGTGATGATAGAGGGGGTAAAGACGAACCAAAAATCGTATGGGAGGGGGGGGGGGGGGGTCGCAAATGCACCCTTGAGGAGTTATAGGGCCTTAAAATTTTTAGGCAGTAAGTCGAGAAAAAAAATTCTCCCACGATAACGGTTCATCGTAGAAAAAAAACTGTTAAGCGGTTTGAAAGCCAATTCTATGGGCTTTAAGGCAAAATTAAATTCATGGTAAGAATTTAAGCCATTGATGGTTAAATAAGCGGTCAAAGTCAAAAATTCTGAAAAAAATTCTACTTTTTTTTACTTTGGGAGCCATTTTGGTATGAAAAAGGTCCTATTAACACATACTTTTATAATTTTTTTCAAAATCCTCGATTAATTTACTTCAAATTTGTGGTACATATCTTATAATTTTTTTTTGATTTCACTTCAGGAAAAATAGGTTTTTAAAACACTCTCATAAATATTTTGCTGAATACAAGTGATTAAACATACGATTTTTCGTTCGTCTTGACCCCCTCTATCATCACCCTTCGGATGTACACCGTTATGGGAAACACCCTGTATATTCACCAACAACAACCAAATTGACATGTGCTTACAGTTTCAATTACAATGGTAATTGATTTTCCTAAGACATGGCTGTACAAAAATTCATTGCTAATGTAATGGGTAGTCATGTTGCATGGTTAACTTACTTTGCCTACCTCTTCCCGTTGGGTAATTATATTCATGGGTGGGCTCACTAAAAAATGTTTGGCAAGTTTTGCCTTGCGTTGTTAGCTGGCGCCAGGATTTGGTGCTATGGTCTTCGTAACTTCGTATGGATATTTCACTTTGTGGGCTCAAGAAACATACATGGATTGGATAGACCTTTCATTAAAATTAATTTTGTTTCTAGAAAAATACAACAAATTAAACGACATAGAAATAAAAGATCGCAGAAAATAATTCCCCACTCACGCCCTTTATGAAATAAATCATATGTGACTTCAGCATCTAGCAAAACAAAGGTTTCACATTGCGCTATCACAGCATTCCGTGAAATGCCCCATGTAAGTGTGTGTGTGAAATATGAAGCCGAAATATTTACTTTCAGGCATGTAGGACTGTAGGTCTAACTGTCGACGTCGAAAAGCCTCTGCCGCTAATAAGAAATTCCCCATTAGGCAGGTATAGGAAATGCAACTCTTTCGAGAAATTCACCAAAAAGCTATCAACAAAAATACAGGCAGACAAAAAGCGGCACCATGATGCCACTTGCCAGAAAATTATAAAAGAAACACCGCGTCGACTCGGTTTTTTATATTGCTTGAAAAGTTCATAATTGAAACGTTACTAAATGTATTACGATATGTTTTTGCTCAATGTGCACGAATGTGTTTATTTTGTAATAAATTGACATACATTTTTGACTTCGGCTACGAATTTGATTGTACATAGAGAATTCAGTATTTTTGCTGCAACAGTGTGATCAAAAAGTTAAGTGGTCAGGCTAGGACTAAAAAACAATTTCTTTTTCTCCTTGATATTGAGTTTCCTCTATTAGTTTTATATTTTTCAAGCTATTCTTATCTTTTTGTGAGTTTGGTAGATATTTTATATGTAATGAACTCGAAAATCTCCCAAAATTAAAAATAAAAGTGGCAATGCATTTCACCAGAGCAGAGCTAAAGATTTCGCTGCCATAGTGTGCTTCCCTTTTCCTCATGCTATATGCCTATGTTGAAGCAGCGTAGCTCTAACACATTGCAGGGATTAGGAAGAAGAAGAGTTAGACCTATAGTCCTATACATATAGTACTATAGATGGCACTTGGCAAAAAACGTGTGTGTTGAATTGAAGTAGGCTCCCTGTGCATGCATTCTTATGGAAAAATCAAAAACGTAGCACGCCCCCTGAAAATTCCGGTTCCGGTCTAACAAATATTTTATAATCTTGTAACATGAACTAAAATTTTTGTTAAAAATCAAATATATATAAGTGTTAATCATAAGAACTAATTTTATTTTTCAGCAAAATATGTTATTTTTATAAAATCAAAAATAATTAGATAAAATTTTGCTCATATTATTGAGGAACGATAAAGCAGAGTACTCATGCGTCGAATATGACCGATTCTCAAAAAGTTTGAATTCCACCACTTCTGTGGTTGATATGAAATATTCAGTGATATCATAACTAAAATTGCTCGATACATGATTAGTGGCTCAAGTACTTATTACATATCATGATAAATAGAATGCATAAACTATATATTTTTGGATCTCTTCTGAATGAAAAGGGTACAGAATTGCATAATTTATCATTAAAAACTTAAAAAGTTTTACATTAAAAAGAAAACATAAAAAAATGTACACGCAAGTATGTTTAGTTACAAAATTGAGTGAATACTCCAAAAATTATAGCATCACTAGTTCACCACGGAATTCGGTTGTTGTTGTAAGTGTCCCCTATATTACTATATGGTCCTATATGCTTTCAGGTCGGTTCTACGTCAAAATGCCCTAATAGGTCGAAAAGTTTTCAAAATGCTCTAATAGGTCGAAATTACCTATTAGGGCTTAAATAGGTAATAAATGCCATAATAGGGCTATTTCAAGTCGAAAAGCGCTAAAAGGGCACTTTATGTCAGAATATTTTGGTGACTTTAAAGTCGCAAATACCTAATTTGGGAATTTCGACTTATAGGTCGCAATATCAAAGTCAATGTTACCTATTTGGTCAGAAAAATAAGTAATTTGGACTTTGTGGTCGCATTTTACGCTTCTCCATCTTTGTTCGTATAACAGCTGCTTTAGAGCTAGCTTTTTGTATGGAAAAATATCTTTATTTAATAAAAGTTTATTTTATATTTCTTAATTGAAAAGGCCCATGAAAATTTTAGACTAAATTTTGGCTGGCATATGTGTTTCGCTCTTTGCAATAGAGAAATGTTTTTGCATTTCATTTAATAGAAGACATTTTATTGAAAATGCTTTATTCATTTGAAGACAAGTTCATGGGAATGAGAAAGAAATAATTATTTCGATTACAATCGATACCCTGCAGTAATTCTGAGGTTAATTTCCACAAAGTCACTAGACCACGGTATGGACCTAACGTGACTAGTTAAAATGACGCTAGTTTTTTGTATGAAATATGACACTGCAGCGGGACTAGATTCTTTTTAACCAGACAATGTCTAGTTAAAAAGAGATCTATGGAGCGTGAGTTTGAAAAGATTTTTATGCTTTGTGCTTACGAAGTATGAAAAAGTATTGTGTTTAGAACTGCGTTTGGTGTTTGATTCGGTTTAGACCTGAATAAAACTTGCAGTCTGCGTTGTACAAATTTCTGATATTATATCAAGAAATTCCGTTTGCAATGACTTTACAGTTGTTGATTGTGAAAGCCACTAAAAATTCTTTATTAAATTGATTTCTTATATACTAATAATTTGTTTATCAATACAAAATTGGTTTAAAATAAAAGTGCCAGATCACAGAAATTTGGAAATTAAATAAATGAAAAATTGACAAATTAAATTAAAAGAAAGCATTTAAACAACTTCATCAGTTTCAGCAAATTTAAGTGAAGTCAATAGCCCAACGTCGTGACCATGACGTACTGCTGCATCGGCATATTTTGTTCAGTAGGTTGGTTTTGTTTTCGTCGCCACTGGGCAGCGAGTTTGTTTTTGTTTTCATAACATACTCCCCCCGTTGAGCATTCCTCAACTTAGCCGTTGAATTATTTGCTGATTCGGGATTTGTAAGCTGTTTGATGTTTCTAAATGTGAACAGTGAAATCAGTTTCGTTTTGCTGTTGACGAGGCCGTGGAGTTGGAAGAAAATTTTGTTTTCTTTTGCACTTGAGATACATCAAGATAAGTAGAGCTGCAAATAGTGCAGTGTAACCAACTGCGATGTGGTGATAATTCTGATTTTCCATTTTATTTGGTAGTTGAAGTAATTCTTCTGTTGCTAATGAAGACTGCAACAAACTGAGATTAGCAATTTGTGGCGTGTACTTATTTGGATTTGCCTCCATTACTATTGGTTTCAATTGTTCAATACGCGATACTTCAGTTAAATTTCCTAGGCTGGTATAGGATGCCATAAGGGTGCTGGACACTTGTTGATGAGCTTGAATGGCCATGAAATTGTGCTTGACCATACATTCTGGTTGAAGAGTAAGTATCCCGGAGTTTTTTAAAATGATTTGTGTAATTTCTCTGCCACATACAACTGTTGCGCGTGATTCCTTTTTCGTTGCGTAGATCCATTGATTTCTGTGCTGCAGTGAAATCCACGTGAATTCTTCAGACATTCGTCGCAAGTGGCAATCGGACTGGGTGAAGTTATTAAAGAGGTTAAGCTCGCATTTGCATACTGTGGAGCCATGGTTATATCTAACTCGAAGCTTGGAACACATGTAACTTCCGTCTTTGATGATGATACAGGATTTAAGTTCGGAGCTGCTCATTGGAAAATACTGGTCGATGTGATTGTTGATCGCTAAGTATTGAGAGCAAATGTCAATCGCTATCATCGTGTTGTTGGTCCAGATTGGAATTGAAATGAGATAAAAAAGCTCAAAGCGCTCATGACTCACTAAGGGTAAAGTTATGCTGAAGACGACCTTGTCTTTTGTCAGTCCTCCTTTGACACTCATGATTGTGTACAGTTTTAATAATTCGTCTTGATTTACAGGTAACTCAAGCGAACTAGGCAAGTGCATTTTAACTTTAGCAACCTCCTGTTTCAGCTGATTGGGTGAAAGGAGCAGCGGGCTTATTTTTCCATGATGAGCGTCCGTGAGTACGTCCAACATTGATGATTGCATTCGCTGCAAATTCGTTGCAATAATTGTAAGCTGCATAGCCAATGTAGTAAAGGTGTGGTACATCTTCTCTTGGTATCGCTCTTCATCGTTGCTTCGTACGCTGTTGAGAATTAACTGAATTTGATTGTCTAGTTGATCGAATTTCGTCTTAACCGCCGTTTGATCATGTTTTAGTATATTGATAGTGGAGTCAACTATCGAGGTTTGATTTTTTAACAAATGGATTAAGTGATTCTCATTTTCCTTTACTTGAGCAATGGTGTGGCTCATATTTTCTGCGTATTCGGAGTCAAGTATTCCAAAAAGTGAATTCGCAACGTTGCCAACCATATTAATCGCTCCTCGTCGGGATCTCCGCCTGGCTAGAAGTACACTTTCCATTTTTAATTCATCTTCAATGTGTTCGAAATGTAATATGAGCGTATCGCAAGCGTTTTTTAGTGTCATTTCATCACATAAATGCTTTAACGCCTTTGTTCCATTGGAGAGCATTGAAAGCTCATTCCCAAACGCTTCCAAGTCATACTAAATTAGGAGATTCCATTCTGTAGCCGAAATCGTCGTAATCCCAATATTTTCAAAGTGAACGTCTAATTTTGATCCAAATACCTTATTTTCAATCTGTGCTCCCAGAATTATTGGAAGTATCAATAATGATACGATGAGTGTTAGTAAATTCGAACTCACAGACGTGCGTCTCCTTTTTGCAGGTACCTCCGTTGACATTTTGTCTGAATTGACGGTCGGTGATGACTCTTCCTCTGGAAACAGTGGTGCAAGTCGATGTATTGCTCTCTTGCATACTCCTGTATTTGTTTTTACATCCACAACTCTGACTCTTTGATCATCGCCTTCATATACCTTGACGATGCGGCCCAATGGCCATTTTAATGGTGGGCTGTTATCCTCTTTAAGGATGACCAATGTTCCGACGTCCACATTTCGGTTTGGTTGTTTCCATTTATGTCTCTGTTGAAGCCCTGATATGTATTCGGAGCTCCATCTCTTCCAAAATTGTCCTTTAATATATGACACTTGTTCCCATCTTGTTAGTAAATTGGGTTGCTGTGTACTGCTTGTATGTTCTGGCATTGACGTGAGAGGTTGTCCGATGAGGAAGTGTCCTGGTGTAAGGGCGATGAGGTCATTAGGGTTGCTGGACATTGGAGTAATAGGCCTCGAATTTAAGATGGCCTCAATTTCATGTATGACCGTGTTTAATTCCTCAAAGGTCAGTGAAGTGGCACCAACACTTCTATTTAGTAGATGTTTTGCCGATTTCACAGCAGCCTCCCAGAGGCCTCCAAAATGCGGTGCTCGAGGTAGTATAAAACTGAAATTTATTCCAGAGCTGCTGCACTGTTGTCCAATGCTTTTTTGTGCCTTGTCTGAGTATATTATGTCCTTGAGTTCCGGTAATCGATTTCTTGCACCCACAAAATTTGTAGCATTGTCGCAATATAAATTTTCGCAGGTACCCCGCTTTGCAATGAATCGTTTCAATGATCCGATGAATGCTTCCGTTGTTAGATCACCTACGAGCTCCAAGTGTACTGCTTTGGTTGCAAAGCAGCAATATATCGCAATGTACACCTTTGTCGGACGTTTTCCTCTAATTTTATAGTGCACAGTGAGTGGTCCACAGAAGTCCACGCCAGCATTTATAAATGGTCGAGCTGCTTGCACTCTCGGGAGCGGTAAATTTCCCATGACTTGTTGATATAGAGTAGGCCTGGTTCTTGTGCAGCGTACACAATGATTGACTGCAGAATTAGCCATTGCGATACCTTTGATTATCCAAAACCGTTGTCTTGATTGATAAAGCAGCGCTTGAGGCCCGCAGTGTTTATTCTTAATATGCATTTCCGTCAGAAGTAACTTCACAAGAACGTCGTTGTATGGAAGAAGAATTTGATGTTTTGTTTCATACGGGAGACTTGAATTTGATAATCGCCCTCCAACTCTCAAAATGCCTTCCTCGTCTAGAAAAGGGGTTAAGCTGCTCAACGAGTGTGAATTCGGTAATGACCTTTCAACTCTAAGTTTAGATATTTCCACCTTGAATGCTGCATGTTGTATAGCTTTGATGATTATTGCCAGAGAGTCTTCTAGTTCGTTGGGACTTAGAACAGCACTTTCGCTTGAATTTGGATCTTCTCGAGACTTGCGCCGACATTTGTTGATGAAGCGCACAATGTACCCAAGCACTCGTTGCATTCGATAAAATGAATTTCTTGTATTTAATTCGTAGATGAATGATTCCATTGTTGTTGTGATAACAGTTGTGGTTAAGGTGGCTTTCTCAGCCTTTCTCTCAGTGTCAGTATGAATAAGGTGACCTTTGATAACTGCCTTTGGCCAGGTTGTCTCCTTACTATATAAAAATAGTGGACCATAGAACCATATATGGCATTTTGGAAGCTCTTTCGGCATCAAACCACGAGAGAGTACGTCCGCTGGATTGTCCTTGGTGTTGACATATCGCCATTGTTCAGGACAGGTCAAACGTTGTACGTTGGCCACTCGATGAGATACAAAGGTTTGAAAGGCTGATGCGTGTGAGTTGATCCAACATAGTACAATTTGGGAGTCGGTCCAAAAAAAGATATGTCCTTTGAAATTCAAATCCTTTTGTACTTGATTTGTCAATTGTGCTCCAATTTGCGCTGCTAATAATTCAAGCCTTGGAATTGTCTGGGTTTTGATGGGAGCCACTCTTGATTTGGAACATAGCAAATTTATGCTTATCGTACCATCCTTATTTACTGATCGGATGTATATAGCAGCACCATATGCCTTCTCCGAAGCGTCAGTAAAACAATGAACTTGAACTTCTCTGGGAATAATTTTGTTGAATACGTGCCTTGGTATTGAAGTGTCGTTTAATGATTCAATATCCTTTCGAAACCCTGCCCATTCTTGCTGATGCTGCGGTGATAGTTGATCATCCCAACCGAGTTTTAAGGTCCAGAGCTGTTGAACAAATATTTTTGCTTTGACTACTACTGGACTTACTAACCCAAGTGGATCATATATTTTTGCCAGATCGGATGCCACTGCTCTTTTTAATATGCTTTGAGCGCCGGGAATGTTTGTTCTGATACGAATGCTGTCTGTTTTTGGAGTCCAGACCAGTCCTAATGTTTTAGCTGATTTTTCGATGTCGGATGAAAGTTCCAAATTTATCTCCTTGTCTTCTTGGGGGATTTCACACAAAAGTTGTGGGTGATTGGCACACCATTTTCGTAGCTTAAAGCCTGCGTCGCCAAGAATAGTTTGGAGCTGTTGTTGGATCTCACGAGCTTCGACCAAACTATCAGAGCCGCTTAACGCATCATCTACGTAGAAATCCCTCTCGAGTGCCTTTGATCCAAGAGGAAAGTTAGACTGGTTCTCAACTGCCAATTGCTTAAGACATCTTGTTGCAAGGTATGGTGCTGATCTTGTACCGTAAGTGACAGTCTGAAGTCTGTAGCATTTAATATTTTGAGTGGGTTCATGCCGCCATACAATCAACTGGAGTTGCTGATCCTTTGGGTGGACTTGAATCTGGCGGTACATTTTCTCTATATCCGTTGTAAATACAAAGCGCGGCATTCTAAATCGCAATAGAATTGAAAATAGTGTGCTTTGTACCGTTGGTCCCTTTAACAAAATGTCATTCAATGAGATTTGTGATGATGTTTTTGCTGATGCGTCAAACACCACTCGCAACTTGGTGGAACTGCTTTCCGGACGTAGAACACAGTGATGCGGAATAAAGTAATGTGGTGTTAGTACATCCTCTGAGTCAATTTCGCTCATGTGTCCAAGCCTTTCATATTCCATCATGAAGTCCACGTATTGCTTCTGTACTTCTGGGTTTCTAGCTAACCTTCGTTCTAGGGCGAGAAATCGGTTTGTGGCCATTTGTAGCGACTGCCCTAAGACTGTTGCTTCTTCCTGATATGGTAGTTGAACAATGAAGCGTCCGTCTCTTGAGCGTTGTACTGTTTGACAAAATTGATTTTCACATTGTTGCTCTGCAACCGATAATGTTTGATTTTCAGAATCAAGTTCGTCCATTTTCCAGAGCCGTGTCAGCATGTCATCCATTGACTGGTCCTCTTCAGTATAAACTCCACAAAATGCCTTAGTTTGTGGGACGGGTGCATTCTTGCCAGTAACAATCCATCCCAGAACTGTGTCTTGTAAAATTGGCAAATGAGGTGCCAATCTTCGTTGTTGGGGTTTTAGTAAGTGAAAGAAAAATTCTGCACCGAGCAGAACATCTACATTACTGGGGCGACCAAATTGTGGGTCTGCAAGCCGGATATCTGATGGCAGCGACCATTTCGAAACGTCCATTGTTTGAGATGGCTGTTTTGATGTAATATGTGGTAGGACATACGCGGTAAGAGGCGCTGAAAAATCTGACAATTTTGACTGGAGTTGTGTTTGAATGAAAAATTGTGAACCTTTGCTGCCTTTACCGATTCCCTCTATTTTGATTGATGTTGGTTGGAATTGTAATTGTAATTTTCTTGCAAGTCCTTCTGTTATTAAGTTTATTTGTGATCCAGAATCCAATAACGCTCGGCATTCCACTCTTTTTCCCTGTTGATTCATAATGTTAATGACTGCTGTACCCAATAAAACATATGCATTATTTGAGTTGCCAGTAGACATCAATGATACAGTATTTGGCAACTGTTCCGATTGGGTCTTTGGTGGATTTTGTTGCGATGAAGGTTGTGGCTGTGGCTTTAAACTTGTGCTGTCCTTCTTTGAATCCTCAGTGTTGATGTGAAGCAACGTATTGTGCCTTTTTGAGCACTTGGTGCAACTGCGCATAGAACATGTGTTAGCTCGATGTCCTGATTTTAAACAATTGATGCATATTCCATTTTTAATCACAAAACTGACTCGCTCCTTCACTGGTGTTTGCTTAAATTTCGAGCAAGAATACAAAGGATGGTTTGATTGTTTACAACATTTGCATGTGCTTTCCACTGTTGTAGTAAGAGCCTTGCTTGAGTTGGATTTCTCCTTTGATCCAACAGCGTCCAGTGATTGGAATCTGGTTTCCAAAAAATGTAAAAAATCGTCTAAATTCTGAATTTCTCTTGGATTTGAAATGAATGTTTCATACATGAATCTGTTTTGACGGTCCAATTTTCTGATCAAAATTGGCATCAGCAAAGCATCCCATGCGCCTATGTTGAGCTCCAAATTTGTAAGTGCCTGCAAACACTCCTGAGTGGTATCATGAAATTCTTTCATTGCTGCTGATGTTGATGCTGTTTGTGGTTGGTCTATCAAACGATGTACCAAGTTGTCCGCTATCACTCGCTTATTTTCATACCGATTTTTTAATAAATTCCATGCCGTGTCATAATTGTTGTTTGACACTGCCAGATGTAAAATGATTCTTTCTGCTTCACCTTCCAGATTCGACTTCAAGTACCACATCTTCTGAGCGTTTGAAATGGGCTGGTTATGGATGATTTGACAAAATAAGTCGTGAAACTGATGCCATTTGGTATAATCTCCAGAAAATTTTGGAAGATTTACTTTTGGCAATGGTATGTCCGAAGTAGGAACGTTGGATCTCATTCCTGTCGGCAGGACTGCTTCTTGTCGATACGGTTCTAATTCGATAAGGGCTTGTTGTATCCGTGTTTCAAGATCAATGTACTTTCCCAAATCGAACCCTGAATCAGCCGGATCATCCAGAACCTCCCATAAGGACAAACTGGTTGTTTCCAGGGTTTTCCATGCTTCATTTATTGTGTTGATTTTAACGATAGCATATTGACGTGTTTTTTGTCCTTGGTAGCTTTCAATGGCTTTCAACTGTCTGTTGAGTGCTTCCATTAAAGCCGCTACCTTTCGTGCTGCTCCGATGTTGCTATCGGCGTTTGTTCTTAATGTTGGGTCAGGTTGATTATTTTCGATTGTGACTGATGGTGCCACTGGCTGCTTTGAGGTACCCTCTCCATCAGGATTGGGTAGTCCTGGAGTGTTTATCATGCCATCTTCAAAAATGGAGCGGTAATCGTTTGCTATCTCTTCAATTTTTCCAAAATAATCTTCAGCGAAATAAGAGTGGTTGCGGTCTACATCAACTGATGATCTAATCTGCAGATCGGTCGCTTCAAACTTTGTCCAAGCGTTGTTTAACCTTTCGAGTCTTTCCCGATAGTACGCAGCCGTCTTTCGATCCTTTGCATCCTTTTTGAAGTTCCGTATGATTTGTTGGATTCCTTCTCCAACGTTGTTTTGCGATTTTACCAAATCCGTGAATGACTCCATCGTCCTTGCTATTCGTCTCGTTGATTGGAGGATCACGTCGGGGTCACCAAATGTTTAGAACTGCGTTTGGTGTTTGATTCGGTTTAGACCTGAATAAAACTTGCAGTCTGCGTTGTACAAATTTCTGATATTATATCAAGAAATTCCGTTTGCAATGACTTTACAGTTGTTGATTGTGAAAGCCACTAAAAATTCTTTATTAAATTGATTTCTTATATACTAATAATTTGTTTATCAATACAAAATTGGTTTAAAATAAAAGTGCCAGATCACAGAAATTTGGAAATTAAATAAATGAAAAATTGACAAATTAAATTAAAAGAAAGCATTTAAACAACTTCATCAGTTTCAGCAAATTTAAGTGAAGTCAATAGCCCAACGTCGTGACCATGACGTACTGCTGCATCGGCATATTTTGTTCAGTAGGTTGGTTTTGTTTTCGTCGCCACTGGGCAGCGAGTTTGTTTTTGTTTTCATAACATATTGTTTTGCTTTAAGTTCGCGTTATGATCACGAAACCAACACGGTGTATTTAGCTGAGTGGTTGAAGCTATCGCTCGGCGCCCGCGTTGGCCAGCGTTCGATTCCTGGCGTGAGTGATATTTTTTTTTTTTGTTTTTGTCAATTACGGTTTTTTATTTTTATGTCTTAATTTATTTTTTAATAATTTTTATTTTGTTCATCCATATTTTAATTTTGTTTTCTTTTTTTTAATATTTAAAAAATATAAAATAAATAGGTAACTTATTTTTCAAGTAAACAATTTTTTTAGTGCAAACTGCTTGTTTCATGAAAATCTGAGCAACCATTAACTCAAGTTAGCACTTTGAACACGAAATGAAATTTGCATCTTTGGCCCAGTGCGTTAAAGCGTTCACCTAGCGAGCCAGAGATCACCGGTTCGAGGCTCGGCCGAAGCAAAAGAATCAAAAAAAAGTCAAGGAGCTAAAAGAAGAAAAACTAATATGAACAAATAAATATAAAAAAATAAATATATAAAAATCTAATTTTAAAAATTGCAAAATATAAATAAAATTGATTTTTTTTTAATTTTTGACCCAAAATCCAAACCCAACTGCGTATACTCCTGGTCTAGTCCACATGGGCAAAAAGTGTGACTTATTTTCCAATGACAGCACAATGTTAAATGTGTCAGTTCGTTCCATGCAAAAGTAAATTAAGTGGGACCAGTTATAGTGCCTTTTGGTAGTCCCACTTACTGCAGGGTACATATACCGCACACTCTCTTTTCACTTTTCATTCACTTTACGTTCTCCAACTTCATTTTACTCATAAGTCCAACTATGTCGCAAATTGGCCATTTAGATGTCGTACGGACTTCTTTTTGACTAATATTTGGTAAAACGGACCTCTTTTCGCCTTGACTTTGAAGTCGCAATGCCCTTTTGTGCCCTTTTATTACCGCTAAGCCACTTCCATTCTATTCCCCACTTACGTCGCAACGGCGACGCACGGACGCAATTTTGCCCTACTTAGGTTAACTCTAGAAAATATTGGGACCTAAAATAGGTAAGAATTTACCAAATTTCGACCTATTTTGCTACTTGGGTAACTTAAATCAAAGTTTTTAAAGCTTTAAATTTTAAGGGTATTTTATAAATTAAAATATAAAAAAATAAAATTATAAGATTTCTTCAATATTTATGTAGTGGATTGTATTTTTATTTGAAAGAGGTTTGGGTTTTGCGAAAAGGCAAAAAAAAAGAGAAAAAAAAAACACAGCAAACCAAAGCTAGTGGCATCAATAGTTCTGATGCAGTTTGTGTGTGTACTTTTTTTTCGGGAATATAAATATATAAAATAATTTATATTACATACGGTACCTGGAGCTTAGGTGCTTTAAAGGGTGTTACCGACAACTTCAAAAAGGGTCCGAGACATCCATACGTCCTGGCCTTGAAGCGAGAGGGTCATCTTCGTCGTTTAGTGTTTTATTTGTTTGTTTTTTTTTTTTTGTTTTTTCGCTGCGTTTGCAGTTTTAAATTTAGGGTTTTTTGAATTTTTAAAAAAATAAATTAATGGTTCACAGTAGACTCGAAGGACCATGAAAAACACTCTGGCCTTTTAATTAAGCGAATTTAAAAACTGCCAAAACTCTTTGAAAATAGAACACATCGTTTCGGGTGCAGCAATGCGCTTAGGGTCTCGGACAACAACTGAGCCCTTTCGATCTTTCTTATAAGTTTCTCTTTTCTTCTTACAATGTGTTCGAGTACATTTCACGACTTATGAGTGTAACAATAATTTGAGTCGAAAAAAACATTTCATTTTGAGTTACATTTCACTTTCTTAATTTACTCTTAAATAGAAAGGGTTGCCATCGTAGACAACACTTATGTATATATATCGGATTTTTAACAAAAATTTTAGTTCATGTTACAAGATTATAAAATATTTGTTAGACCGGAACCGGAACTTTCAGGGGGCGGGCTACGTTTTTGATTTTTCCATAAGAATGCATGCACAGGGGGACTACTTCAATTCAACACACACGTTTTTTGGCAAGTGCCATCTATACCCTTCAGTACGGAAAGTGGCGATTGCCGCATGTGGGCTAGCTATTTCGGTACCTACTCGTTGGTAGTAATAGCACTACACCAAGGTAGAGTTGCATGTAATCGATAGCATGAACGAAATTTGATAACTGTTACACTAAAAACAAAAACAAGATTTATCTGTCTTCGTTTTCCGATTCTTGTGTTGTCTCTTTTCTCTTGTTTCAATGCTGCCAAGTTGAGAATTATTAAATTCGGTTTTGCTCCCTTTAGGTTTGTAAGAAATTAGAAGTTAAGTACTTAAAAAACTTTATTAAATGGTGAAGAAAGTTTTTTGTCAGTCGGGTCAAATTTTCTCAAGTGGGCCACTTTTAAATTGATAGTCTCAGATTTCAGTGATTGATACGGCATTCGATAGCCTTGGAGGTAAAAAAAAATCCCTTCAAACTTATTTTTTGAAAAAAAATTTCCCGTTAGTTATAAGCTGTCAAAGTTTTCGGTTATGGTTTTTTTGAAAATTTATAACTCGCGGTTTATCGGAACTCCCTGTTCGTTATATCAAAATTTTCGTCATTTAATATGCTTTTCCATAAAAATATTGATTTTATTTAAAAAAAAAAATTTTCCCGAAAAAATCCCGTTTTTGTTTTTAAATTCAAAATTAATAAAACTTCTCCCCCTGCTAGATTTTTCTCTCATATTTTATTCAGCTCTACAATCTTTTAAAAAAATATGGGTGAAAAAAAAACTTAGTACTCTGCAGTAGTTCAAAAGTAATGCATATTTTTGTGACCCAGCTCCTACCTCTAGCGCTTAATAAAGTACGTTTTTACGCGCGAGCGCTGACACTGCGCTGAAAAATGGGAAATCAGTTTCCCGTTAAACAAATGAACAGCCACGCAGTGTGAGCGCTCGCACGTGAAAACGTACTTTATTAAGCGCTAGAAGTAGGAGTTGGATCACAAAAATATGCATAACTTTTGAACTACTGCAGAGTACTAAGTTTTTTTTTCACCCATAATTTTTTAAAAGATTGTAGAAATTTGACCAAGTCCGGTTCTACATTAGGGGTAAAAAAAAACGAGTCACTGGAAAGAAAAACATGAGAGTGATAGAGACGGAAGACATTACATCACCTTCCCTCTCATGTGTTTGCGAGGGAAAAACTACGCCGTAATAGAACAGCACTGACTTGGGATTTTTGAAAAAAGTATTTAACAGCACTTTTATAATTTTTTTCGATTTGTACTACAGCAGCGTGCTTTACAGCCTTTGTTTAAAAGTTTTTGAGTTTGAATTTGTTCAACGCGTTTGTCGACGCAACATAGGAGTCATTAGGAGCCGAAGCATTATCGATATTCCAAAACTCCACTAATCGATTATTATTCACATCACTATATAGACTGATTGTAGTTCGTAATTTGTAGCTTTTTATAAGAATTGTTATTGTTAAATTTAGGCGCGAATTTATAGGAGATTGGCGCCAAAAGTGCCTATATAAGTGGCAAACCATGACCGAAAAAGCCACTTTGCGCCAAGCCTCCAGCGAGTTACCAAGTAAGTTTTTAATTGTGATAAATGTAAAAGTATTCAGCCATTTTGTTTTTAGAGAATAAACGAAGCAACACAGCAACTGTATTATAAAATTGCGGTGTTTGTTTAATTCTTCCGCACTACGGCGCAAAGGCACCGTGGCAGCCGCCACATAAATTTTATTCTTTGATCGCAAGTGCGATATTAATTTGATTGATCGCTTAAATTTGCGATAATTTGTCCGCTCGAGTATTCGTTGCTGATTGCTTGGAGTTGCGACCGTGGATGTCGGACGATAAGACGCCTAGGAGGAGCCAGAGAAGCAATAAGGGTAATTCTGCGGCAAATATCATAGAAGCCAGGCAGGCAAAGGGAATCGCCATGCCGCAGGGAAGCACAACTGCTCATGAAAATTCGCCAAACCCCGGATCCACGTCGAACGCGCCAAATCCACCTCGTCTGAATCAGCAGCTGCAGCCAACGGGTAATGTACAGTCGCCGACCAGCCAACCTTCCGGTACAACCCAGCAAAGGAATCTCGCACTAAGCGATGTGTCGCGGGAATTCGACCGAAAATTGACTGAGATGAGGAACGAATTTAATCGTCAGATGCATGCGATGATGTAGCTGATGCGTTCAAACACGGAGCGCGTCACGAATACTGTACAGGAACTGAGAAACGAGCGAATCGAAGAAAATACGAATGCAATCCAAAATCCAGCCGCGGATATACGGGGACCGTCATCGTTGGCAACGGAAAACACCGCCAGAACAGGAGAGCACCGACTCAGAAAAATTTATCCGTTGCCAGTATTCACGGGTACGCCTGAAGAATGGTCCACTTTCTACGAATCCTTCACTAGCACGACCTCGGAGTTCGAGTACACGGATCTGCACAATATTATGCGCCTACGAGAAGCCATAAAGGGAGAGGCTCGTGAGACGGTGGAGGCACTTCTGTCCAATTCAGGTAACGTGAGCGCCATTTTGAAAATACTGAAGGAGACCTACGGGCGGCCCGAACAGTTAATAAAGAGCCAAATAACGAAAATAAGAGAAATTCCTCCATTAACCGAGGACAAGCCAGAAAGGCTGGTCGAGCTGGCTAATAAGGTCACGAACATGGTTACCTTTTTGAAAAACGCAAATGGGGAGCATCAGCTAACGAACCCCACGCTCCTGAGCGAGATCGTTGCAAAAATGCCAACCAATCGCCAGCTACAATGGGCGGAAAAATGTTTATCCCTTGATCGCATGCCCACAGTCGTCGATTTAGGTGAATGGTTAAACGTTTTAAGGCGAATAGCAAATATGGTGTCAGACTCACTGCCGGTCTCCGCGAAACAGAGCCAAGGCGCGACCTCGTCACAGGCGTCAGGCGCCTCATCGAGACCAAAGGGCCGAAATTTTGTTAACGTTGCAGTAACGGAGAAAAAATGCGATTTATGCGGTGGTGAATGTAAAGGCCTAGAGACGTCCAAGGCGTTTATGGAGTCCACGGCCGAACGGCGCTGGGAAAAAGTGAAGGAGCTAAAGGCGTGTTTCTCATGCTTTAAGAAAGGACATCGGACCGCCCAATGCCGAAAAAAGGGTAGATGCGGAGTCGACAGCTGCCAGAGGAAACACCATATTCTGCTGCATAAGACGAGTGTAAGTGCATCGTCGAGGAACCAAAACCCAACAACCGATTCGAATATAACAGGGGAAACGGTGACCGTTGCCGAACGAGTAAGTTGCCATACTCACGATGTCGTTTCGAGCGAAGAGGTATTGTTCCAAGTTATACCGGTCAAACTGTACGGAAACGAAACTGCGATTAGGACATATGCATTCATCGACGACGGAGCGAACGCAACAATCATGGACCGCCGGTTAGCGCAGAAATTGGGCCTAAGCGGAAAAAAGAGTACTTTGGAGCTGTTCTGGCTAAATCGTAATATGGTATCCGAAGCAACAGAGGTGGTCAGCTTGGAAATTAGTGGCGTGGAAGGGGACTCCAGCCGGTTCAAGATGTCGAACGTCTACACATCGACAAAACTAGCCTTGCCAGTACAGACCTTCGACGCGAGAGCGTGCCGAGAAAAAAACGCATATCTAGCGGGATTGCCGTTGAATAGCTACGAACGGGTCCAGCCGAAAATTATCATAAGTTTAGCACATGCTTACCTCACCGTCCCAATGGAAGCTCCAAGAACAGGAACTGGGCCAATAGCGGTGAAGACGAGGCTCGGATGGTTGGCTTACGGACCGACGAATATCGCTTGTGAAAAATCTATGCCGATCATGTGTCATACTTACTGTAAGTGCGAGAACGATATGAGAGATATAATAAATAGTTACTTTTCGATCGAATCTATGGGTACGAAACCGAATGTTAAGCCACTTATGTCAAGGGACGATGAACGGGCCTTGAGGATCCTAAAGGAAACCACCAGGAAACTACCAGATAGATACGAAGTTGGCCTCTTATGGAAGGAGTTTCTACCGCCGTTCCCGGACAGCTTCGCTATGGCAAAAAGACGTTTAGAAGGACTAAAACGGAAAATGGCCAGAGATCCTTTGTTCGCGGAGCAATACCGCGATAAAATAGAGAGCTACATCACGAAGGGATATGCTAAACGTCTAACGGAAGAAGAGGCAAATATAAGGAACCAGAGGACCTTCTACATTCCTCACTTCGGCATAAAAAACGAAAACAAGAAGGGTATAAGAGTCGTGTTCGACGCTGCGGCCGAGGTGAACAATATATCGCTAAACAAGTTGCTATTGCCAGGGCCGGATCTTAACCAGCCGCTCATAGCTATATTATTCAAATTCCGCCAGTCTCCGATAGCCGTCACAGGCGACATACAAGATATGTTTCATCAAATTCGGGTGAAAGAGGAGGACTGTGACAGCTTAAGGTTCCTCTGGAGAAAAGTGGGCCCACAAAATCCAGTCGAGACATACGTCATGACGCCACTCATATTCGGAGCTACATGTTCACCCATCGCTGCGCAACATGTGAAAAATGTCAATGCGAAAACGTTTGTCAGCGTCTATCCGAGAGCCGTTAAGGGAATTTGCGAGAGGCATTACGTGGACGATTACGCGGATTGCTTCGAAACCGAAGAAGAAGCCGTTCAGATAGTGAAAGAGGTTATGAAAATTCATAGCGCCGCAGGATTCAAGCTTCGAAATATCAACTCTAACTCCAAGAAGGTACGGCAACATTGCGGAGGTGCAGAACAAGAAACCGACGTGCAGATTGAAAGGGATGCGGACCGCATTCTGGGCATACACTGGCTAACCGACTCCGATGCGTTCGTATTCAAAATCAAGTTTCATCACATCCCACCAGAGGTACTCGAATTTCGACGCAAACCAACGAAAAGGGAGCTCTTGAGGCTACAGATGTCCGTCTTCGACCCATATGGATTCCTGGTAAACTTTATGATAACGTCAAAGGTAATAATGCAGGAAGTGTGGAAGTCGAACAGTCAATGGGATGAAGGCATTTCGGAGGAGCTATACATTCGATGGCGATCATGGATCGAAGACTTGCCAAATATCCGGAATCTGGAAATACCACGATGCTACATGCCGGCGTTCGAGAGAGCTACGATAGACCTGCACATATTTACGGACGCGAGTGAGCAAGCGATGGCTGTAGTGGCGTACTGGCGGATTATGGCACATGGCGAGGTATATGTCACCTTTGTGGCGGCGAAGAGCAGTTGTGCACCTATACGGTTCCACACTATCCCGAAACTGGAACTTCAAGCTGCCACTATGGGTGTGCGTTTAGAACAGACCATAGCAGCGCATCATGATGTTAAAATCCTAAACCGAATATTTTGGAGCGACTCAAGCACGGTCCTGAGGTGGATACGATCGGAGCATAAGAGGTATAAGCAGTATGTGGCAAACCGGGTCGCCGAAATACTTGAATCCAGTAATGTCGAGCAATGGAGGTGGTGTCCAGGCAATCTGAACCCAGCCGATGAAGCTACTAGAGCGAAGTTTCCGTCCAAATTCAAGGCTAACGGAGTGTGGATGCAGGGACCAGAATTCCTAATGAAGGACGAGAAGTTCTGGCCTGAAGAAAGATCTGCACCGGAAGAAGAAGAAAATCTAAATGACGAAGAGCTGCGTAAAAAATTCGTTTTCCTAGCTTCGCTTCAGGTATGTTCTGAAGTACCACTTATTAATCGTTTCAGTAGTTATTTAAGATTCAAAAGAGCCACTGGATGGATGAGGCGTTACATTTCCAACCTGAAATGCAGGGCAGAGAAGCGGGAAATAATGGTTGGCCCATTGACAGCTGAGGAAGAAAACGATGCTGAAATCTATTTGTGTCGATGGGTACAAATGCAGGCTTACGAGGAGGACATATACGAGTTACGAGAAAAAGGCATGGTTTCTGTCAGCAGCTCCCTGAAGACGTTGAATCCATTCCTGGAAAATGATGGTCTCATGCGCTGCAATGGCCGCTTGCAGAGAGCCAATTGTCTTTCGTCATCAGCAAGACGTCCCATTATACTGCCGAGCAATCACGCGTTTACCCAGCTCTTGATTAAACACTATCACACCAAACTTCATCATATGAACAAGGAAACAATTATGAGCGAGATACGACAGAAATTCTGGGTTCCCGCGTTACGTAGTCAAGTCAAAAAGGCCCAGTCGAATTGTCTGCGTTGTCGGATTCGGAACGCTAAGCCGATCCAGCCACAAATGAGTGAGCTACCTATCGACCGCGTCCAAGCTTTCGTGCGACCCTTTACATACACGGGCGTTGATATGTTTGGGCCGCTGACAGTGAAGATACGGCGAGCCCGAGAAAAACGATGGATCTGTCTATTCACATGTTTGACAGTGCGAGCGGTACATTTGGAAGTGGCCACAGATCTTTCGAGCGACTCGTTCTTACTATGCCTGCGAAATTTCATCAATAGGAGGGGCATATCAAAACAATTGAGAAGCGATAACGGAACCAATTTTGTGGGCGTGACGGCGGAGCTTAAGGGAATCTCAGATTTCATAGACCACGACTGCATTACCGAGAAACTGTCCCCCCTGGGTATACGATGGATTTTTAACACTCCGGCCAATCCAGCTCAAGGTGGCATATGGGAGAGAATGGTACAATCGATAAAAAAAATACTATACCAGATGCTTAAGGAGGAAGCGCCCAGATTGGACACTTTAACGAGTTTTTTGATAGAAGCCGAGGGAATAGTCAACTCCCGGCCTCTAACACACCTGCCGGTAACACCCGATGATCCCGAGCCTTTGACGCCAAACCACTTCCTGTTGGGCGGTACCAATTCAACGCAAGCGCCCGCCTCACCAGACCTCACTTCATGTGTCTCCGGAAGCAATGGAGGGTACTACGTAATCTTAGAAGTGGCTTCTGGAAAAGGTGGATAAGGGAGTATCTCCCGGAGCTGACTCGGCGAACGAAATGGTGTCTACCAGCCAAGGCACTAAGTAAAGGCAGCCTCGTATTTATTTGTGACGCAGAGTCCCCTAGATCCAAGTGGAAGCGCGGAAGAGTGCTCGAGCTGTATTACGGGAAAGACGGCGTTGCCCGATCCGCCGCAGTGGGAACTACAGTCGGAGTATTGAACCGGCCGGTCTCCAAGTTGGCAGTATTAGACGTGAATATGCCGCCCCTCGATGAACATGGTGTTTCTCCCTCAGGATCGACTCACGGGGGTGGGGATGTCGACGCAACATAGGAGTCATTAGGAGCCGAAGCATTATCGATATTCTAAAACTCCACTAATCGATTATTATTCACATCACTATATAGACTGATTGTAGTTCGTAATTTGTAGCTTTTTATAAGAATTGTTATTGTTAAATTTAGGCGCGAATTTATAGGAGATTGGCGCCAAAAGTGCCTATATAAGTGGCAAACCATGACCGAAAAAGCCACTTTGCGCCAAGCCTCCAGCGAGTTACCAAGTAAGTTTTTAATTGTGATAAATGTAAAAGTATTCAGCCATTTTGTTTTTAGAGAATAAACGAAGCAACACAGCAACTGTATTATAAAATTGCGGTGTTTGTTTAATTCTTCCGCACTACGGCGCAAAGGCACCGTGGCAGCCGCCACAGCGTTAACCGGATTTATTTAAAAAAGGAACAAACCGGATAATTAACCTACAGAAAACAAAAAAAAAATAAAGTTGCAGAAAAGGAGTAAGTGCATATAACTAAAAAAAAAAAAATAATGATAAAACGGCAAATGCAAGGGTTGAAAAAAAAAGAAGTGGAAAATTTTCAAAAATCGTTTAGACGCCTTGAAAAAGAATGTAAGGAAGGAGGAGAGGAGTTTGTTGGTGTTTTTGAGAGGGAGGGGGGCGAAGTAGAGGAAAGCCTAGAAATTGAAAGTATGGAAGTTGAAAGTGGAGGGAATGGTGCTCCTTCAGATTTAAATAAAAAATTAAAGCAATGGTTTTTAAAATATAGGCCTTAAAGAGAATGCGCAGTGGAATTGGCAAAAATTCTAAGGGAAGAAAACTTAATTTTAAAACCCTTTTACAAGTTTAATCCTACTAAAAAACCTGAAATTTTCAGTCTCGCTGGCGGGCTTTATTTTTTACATATTGGTTTAATTTACGAACTGAAACGTCGCACAATGGGGTATTTTACCTCGATTTTGGCGATTAATTCAAAAAATGAAATTCGGATATGCTTAAAAGTATTGATCAATATTAAAAATAGATAAAATTGTGCATCACTGCCTATACAACGTTTTGTCGAGTGATGCATGGTTCTCTTGCAATTGCTTTAGTAAGTTCTCACCATATATTACTATATATGTCACTCTCATAGATTTTTGGAGGAGACATTTCGCGCCAGTTAGAAAGAGATGTTACTCGGCAGGCAAAAAAAGAGCGAGAGAGAAATACTTTTGGTGAGTACCTAAGTGAAAAATGCTCATTTTGGTGGGTACCCAAGACCGTGGTGGGTACCCAAGACCGTGTTGAAAAGAGCCAAAAAAGAAACGGCTCCTGAGTGACATATATAGTTATATATGGTTCTCACTTATTGTCGGTCATATATTACTATATATGTCACTCTCATAGATTTCGGGCGGGACATTTCGCGCCAGTTAGAAAGAGATGTTACTCGGCAGGCAAAAAAAGAGCGAGAGAGAAATACTTTTGGTGAGTACCTAAGTGAAAAATTCTCATTTTGGTGGGTACAGAAGACCGTGGTGGGTACCCAAGACCGTGTTGAAAAGAGCCAAAATAGAAACGGCTCCTGAGTGACATATATAGTTATATATGGTTCTCACTTATTGTCGGTCATATATTACTATATATGTCACTCTCATAGATTTCGGGCGGGACATTTCGCGCCAGTTAGAAAGAGATGTTACTCGGCAGGCAAAAAAAGAGCGAGAGAGAAATACTTTTGGTGAGTACCTAAGTGAAAAATGCTCATTTTGGTGGGTACCCAAGACCGTGGTGGGTACCCAAGACCGTGTTGAAAAGAGCCAAAATAGAAACGGCTCCTGAGTGACATTGTATATAGTTATATATAATATGTTGTCGGTGTTGCTTGCGTGCGGTGAAAAAAGTAAATTTTGCGCAATTACAAAGTATTTTTTTTTTGTGAAAAAATAAAATTACTCGTTTTTAAATAATGGAGGCTTCAACTTCAGGTATTTAAGCACATATAAAAAATGATTTTATAAATATTTATAACATAAGCATTAAAATTGGTGGTGGTTACAAATGTAGCTCTCCTAAATGTATTTGAAGATTGAAGTGAATTCATGTGCTTGGCATAATGTGATATTGTTGTAGGCTAACATCGAATTGTTTTTGCTCTCTTCGTTTGTCTTGTACTTTTAAAAAATTATGTGTTTTAGAAACGACTAAGAAGATAACCGACTAAAGTTTAAAAAATTGAAATTGCTCTCGCGATTGCAGGAACAGAAAATACAATTTTTATTTCTCGGCGATCTCTTTTTGATTTAATGCAGAACAGTGGATGTGTTGGATTGGAAAAAAAATTTGACTTTTTGAGAGAGCACATAAAGCAACGTACCAAAGCTTCAGAAGAACATATGAATGATTTGAATGATAGACTTAAGATGTGTTTTGTGAAATTCAAAGCCCGATGGTATGCAAGTTATAGAAAACCAAAAGATTTTCTCACTATAAACGATACTTGGTTGGATACTTCGATTGGCTTTACGAGCTATACTCAATCACAAAAACGTGGTCGTAAAGAACTTCCTTTCGAAGAATGTGGCGAAGACGCTAAACATAAAAAACAAAGGTTTTTTAGAGATAACACTCCTTTGGCTATGTTGGCCCATGCTACACAAGTTAGCCTTAGATCTGCTGGGCAAGCTGATGTGTCCAAATTGGTGAAATAAGTTACAACGACTTCTCCATTAAGAGCCACCAAGTATCGAAAACGCTTATCTGATCCACGTAAGGTTGAGAAAATGTCGAAGGAAGAGGCTTTAGCAGTTTTAGTAGAGGCAAAGCGAACTCGGTTTCAATACAATATTATTAAGCGGTCCGATCCCGAGAAGTTTCCATGTTACAGTTATGTTCAGGTAGCCAAAGGAGAATGTTATCCCGATGAAGACTATACTTTTGTTAGTGAAACTTCGGCCCAAATAAGCTTACAAGCTCTGCTTAACCACACTGCCAAACGAATTATTTCATTGCAATCAGATTTCATTAATAAATTAGATCCTCATGACTTTTCTAAGCTGTGTTTATATACTAAATGGGGTTTCGATGTCAGTTCTGGTCATAGTTCGTACAAGCATAGTTCGTATTTTACGGATCTGAGGCTAGTGATGCAGCTGTTTTTATAACGTGCATTGTACCACTGCATATAGTACATAATTTGCTTTTTACAATGGTCGACGGATAGGTTTGTAATCCTGTGACCGAAACAAAGTCCACACAAAAATGTTATATATGGGTCATTCTTTTACAAATCGTACGGATTTGACGGATAAAAAGACGAGGGTACTTGAAATTTCTCGAAACTTTTTTTGTGTATTATATATGTAAAATATGTCGACATGTATGTAATTTTTTTTTGTTTTTGTTTTTTTTAAAGAAATTATCGTTGAATTAATAATCACATAGTTAGCGATTTTGCTTGTCTTTGGAGGCTGATATCTTCACTTCAGTTTGTCAAAAATCCAAAAATCTTTTTTTATCCTGCATGAAATTGAGTCCACTTTTTAGGAAAATTTTCAAAAAAATTTTATACCGTTAAATAGTAAGAAATTTCGACAATTTAAATGTTTAAAGTCGATTTTTCTACACTAGCCCAGACGATAGAAAATTGAAACATACGTCATCGGATTCCTTGTTCAATTCTCTATCAAAGTCATGTTTCAAAAAAGTGGCGCCGTTATTCATAAAGTTAAAAAAAATTAATAAAAATAAAAAAACGACACGTTTCAGTTCCTTTAGTACTGTACTTTGCTGAGAGCAAATCAAAATGCAAAAAAAAAAGCTTACTGAGTTTACGTTTGCCTAGTTCCGAAAAATCGAAATAAGCGAAAATACAATCCGTTTGCCATTGCCGTTTACCAAACATGCTTTGCGCTGCGCAATAAACTAATTGTTTCTAACTTTATGAATAACGGCGCCACTTTTTTGAAACATGACTTTGATAGAGAATTGAACAAGGAATCCGATGACGTATGTTTCAATTTTCTATCGTCTGGGCTAGTGTAGAAAAATCGACTTTAAACATTTAAATTGTCGAAATTTCTTACTATTTAACGGTATAAAATTTTTTTGAAAATTTTCCTAAAAAGTGGACTCAATTTCATGCAGGATAAAAAAAGATTTTTGGATTTTTGACAAACTGAAGTGAAGATATCAGCCTCCAAAGACAAGCAAAATCGCTAACTATGTGATTATTAATTCAACGATAATTTCTTTAAAAAAAAACAAAAACAAAAAAATATTACATACATGTCGACTTGTTTTACATATATAATACACAAAAAAAGTTTCGAGAAATTTCAAGTACCCTCGTCTTTTTAGGTGTACGATTTGTAAAAGAATGACCCATATGTGGCGCTATTAGCAGAGAATTCAACCAAATTGATGAAATGCTTAAAAGAGAAACAAATATCGAGAGGTTGGAATTCGGACTTTCTATTCTTCATGGTTTGATTCGATTTTTTGAATGTCTTTTGCATTTGGCATATAAATTGTCAATTAAAAAATGGCAAATTAGGGCGGCTGCTGAAAAGCAACTTATGAAAGAAAATAAAGAGCGTATTCAACGAGAATTTAGAAAAAAATTGGGACTACTTGTTGATCAACCGAAACCAGGATTTGGAAACTCCTATGATGGAAATACTGCCAGACGGTTTTTTCAGATTTCTTACGTGTCTGCTGAAATAACGGGAATAGATCTTACCTTAATTGACAAAATGCACATAATAATGACTGTAGTTTCTTGTGGTCATGATGTGAACGTTGAGAAGTTTAACCCTTCTGCACTCTTTGGGTCAAAATGACCCAATTTCAAATTCAATTTCGTTGAATGACCGACTTCAACTTTCTGTATTGATGTAATGTTTTATTTTATCCATAAAAATATCAAATAGATGGGATATCTTTAAAAAACAATAAAATAAATTTACTTTTGTTTTACATAGAAGCATATATAGGTTTTTCAAACACATGAAGCGTTTGTGGGTCATTTTGACCCCATTGACATTTTAGTTGGCCGACAGAATGATAAATTCCTATATTATATGGACTGAAATTAACCCTTCTTGGAACAGCAACTAAATGTTCAGACGCCGATTGTACCTTGCGGATCTAGGAAATCAGTTGATAAGACCACATATTTTGCGACGGCAAAGACTACCTTACGGAAAATCGGCCAAGAATGTTGTATAAGCAATTCAAAACACAAGACAAAGGTCAGAACGTGCCCTTGAAATGGCATCCGGTTCGGGATCTCCTTCCACAAGTAAGAATGCCATCCGTGTGTCTTTCATCGAGCCTTCAGGAAAAAGACAGCGCTGTTTCTTTTGTCCCCATGATAAAAATTCAAATAAATATTCAACTATTTGCGAAAAATGCCGAAAATATGTTTGCAAGGAACATAGTACTAAGGCTATTGTCTACCTAGATTGTGGAAATAAGTCTTAAAATAACTAAATGTAATATTTATCTTTATAAATATGAAACAAAAAACCTTGAATTTATAAAAAAAAATAAAATAAAATTTATTTAAAAAAAAAAAAAATTATTTTTATTATCTTGGGTCATTTTGACCCAAAAGACAAAAAGTGTTACTTTTTTGAAAGAATGCAGAAGGGTTAAGGAGTTTACTGAAAGTACTGCCAGATATTTCGTCAAATGTTACCCTTGGTATAATATGTCTCCAACACTACACAAATATTTTATTCATGCAACAGATGTTATATCACATGCTTTGTTACCAATCGGTCAGCTTTCAGAAGAAGCACAAGAAGCGATAAATAAGGACTTCAAACACTACAGAGAGCATTTTTCTCGTAGATGCAGTCGGGAGAAATCAAATCGGGATATTCTGAATATGTTTCTATTGACATCAGATCCTTTGATTTTAGGAAGCAGGAAGCTACCAAAAAAAAAAAAATTCAGCATTTACCAAAAGAAGTGTTGGACTTAATAATAATAACTGAAGAAGCTGACAGTGAAAATGAAGATGAAGATGAGGATGAATTTTCTGATAACTATAATTCTGACAGTGATGAATGGAATAAATAAGATTAAATGAAAACCATTAAGTTAATTTTTTTCTATCTAATGCATATTGAAGTAAAAAACAAACTATCAAAAGATTTCCTAAAAACTGATTTAATTTCTTATTACTCTTATGACGCATTTATATTGCCTTCAGCGGGCGTGGCAGTGGGCGGATTTTCCCCCAATTTGTATATTCCATTTACTTAGCTACTTCAAATAAATGTACCAAATTTTGCTTCTCTGAGCAGAATAATGTTACAGTTATGAAAAAATATTGTGTTCATTTGTATAGGGGGTGGGGGTGTCAGTGTACGGATTTTCCCCAAATTTTTAAATTCGATTTGCTTAGTCACAGAAAATAAACATGCAACATTTTGTTGCTCTGAACAGAAAAATGTGGGATTTATGGCCAAAAATGTTGTTCATTTGTATGGGGGTGGGCTAGGCAGTGGGCGGATTTCATTAATATTCGACCTGAAGTATACAATCACTTTAGTTAACACGTGTGCCAAATTTCAAGTCCCTAGCTCAATCCGTTTAGTTAATCGTGAAAATCGAGGTAAAATACCCCAATGTGCATCGACTTAGTGTTGCTCCTCTTTCGGGCTTAATTCAAATAGATGTAAACATCGATGAATTCCAATTTTTTATATTATAAAACTTAAAAACTCAATAAAAACGAAAAAGAGATGAAACACACAAAATGAAAAGCAAAAACTGATAATTTTAACTTTTTTATGCAACATGAATTGCTAGTCAAAATTTATTAAGGAAAAAAAGCAAAAACTGATAGGTGTAAGTTTATTTTTTACGTTTTTTACTTTACTAAAAATGTTTTTTGAATCAAAATATATTAATTTGACAAATATGTGAAGCGCATTTTTTCTTGTGCATAAAGCACTAATACCCTCTCATCAGAAGCAAACTATCTACCAAGGACATGCAGTTTAAGTGGCTATTTAGTACTACCAAAGTAGTCGCATAATGTTAACCACCCAGGTAATTATAATGGAAGCCCTACTGAAATAGGAACCTACTTCGAACCACCGAAATAAATATATTTAGCTATAGCTACGCTTACTGAAGGGTAGTACTATATGGTACACTGTCAACGTCGAAAAGGCTCCTCCGCGATCGAGAAATTCACCCATAAGCACGTATAGGAAATTCAACAAATTCGAGAAACTTACCAAAAAGCTACCAACAAAAACTTTAGGCATGTATAGGAAATTCAACAATTTCGAGAAATTCACCAAAAAGCTACCAATAATAATACGGGTAGACACAAAGTGGCACTATAATGCAAATTGCAAGAAAATTATCAAAGAAACCCGGCGTGAGCTCGGTTTTTTATATAGATTTAAAAGTTCATAACTAAAGCTTTAATAAGTGCATGTTGATGTATGCTTGGCACTGGCAAAAATATTTTGTGTGAAATAAAAATTTATAAAACAGATTTGCTTTTTTCGTAACTGTAACAGGAAAAGGCTTTTGGTTGTATGGTTGAAGCGGTATGAGCAACAAACGCAGTCAAAAAATTTTCAATTCGCTTTTCTACAATGTACTTTTTCGTCTATTTATATTCTCTCTATTCGCGCGATGCGGCACACGTCTGACTTGCTTCGAGTTTTTAGTCAGACTGAATCAATTTTCATTACTCTGCTTGCTTTTTCGTTTTTGTGTACGTATACATGAGTGAGAGAGCGCGGCTCCGAAACAGCTTCCGTGCCCATAGCTGATCATATGCCAGGAAAGCCAAACAATTTCAAAGGCAACATTGTGACAAAAGCATTTAAATCGAACTGTGTAAATTTAAACACGAAGTGGATACAGGCATTATTTTCACTAATTTTTTTTGTAAACAGACATATAATCAATTGCAGTCTTATACCCCGGTTCCACTTGGGCTAATTAGCGGATTTTCTCATTACCGCGCTAATGAAGCCATTTAGTTGCCATTACCCATACAAAACGCTGGCCAATAATGTGGTGGTAATGACACATTAACTTTTAATTAGGTTTAATGAACATGGTTGCATTCCATATTCTTGCATTTATCGGATGTATCGCCATCTCTAGTAAGTGAAAATGCAACTCTACTTTCCCAGACCAGCTGATTTTCAAAAGAAATGGGTTTTAAAGATTTTTGTCGAAATAAATCTTGTTTTCGCAATGCCAGTGGTCAAGCAAAAAGCGCATAATGAGATTTCGCTGACCAAAACTAATAGGCTAGCTGATATAGTTTTTCCCTTTGCCTTTTGGTTATCTTGCTTTGACAAGCTGTCATTTCTTGATTTGTACGAGGGTTATCTGAAAATTTTTCGACTTTAACGTGAAGATGGCGTCTCTGTTGACGAGTACTCACCAATATTTCAGGGACTTAGGACGCTCAGTTGTTATATATTACGCTCTGTTGCCGCTCTGTGGCGTTTAAAAATCAGAGTTTTGGCGCCATGTGTCAAGGAAATTATGTAGAAAAATATAAAAAAAAAACTATGAATAATATGGCTCGTATCTTTGTTAGGTCACAAACTTTTCAGGCCACCCTCGTACAATTTGAATCACCTGTTTAGCTAATGAAAAATTGGTTAATTGATAGTGGAACCTCTTCTCATTAAATTTTTATTAGCGCTAATGAAGGGTCGGTAATGAATAAGTGGAACTGTAGCATAAATAGACCAATAAAATGCAACATCTAAGCAGGGCTGCCAGATGATTTTTGGCTAAAACCGTCACTTTTTAACAGAAAAATCGTCAAAATCGGCATTGAACTTTAAAAAATCGTCAAAAAAACGCAGTTAAAAAAAAAATGTATTAAAAAGGAAATTTGCCTTTATTGAATTCATTTTTGTACTCAAAAAAAGATAAATAACAGAAGTATGCTTTCAGCGTTTTTAATATTTGTTTGCAACGATAACTTTAACACTGGATGTCACCGTTAATGCTGATAAAAATTATAAGTGTTTTAGAAAGGAAACGAAATGACAAAAAACCAGAAGTTTGCGAAGTTGGCTGTAATTGTATTGAAAGTGACAGAGTTAGTCAAGCCAATTTTCTTAGCAAAAAAAAAAAAAAAAAAAAAAAAAAGAGTGTCACATATGTCAGTATCTGGTTAAATTTAATTTTTAATAGAGTTTTACATCAAAATCTACGTTATAAAATCCTTTATTAAGGTGCATTCACATGGTGGCTCGCGCCAAATTTTGGCCGAAGTTGCACCTATAGTTCTATATGGTATGAATCGTGCAAATTTGTTTGCCATCCGTTTTATTTCTACTATTGTTACCACACCTGGTCAGATTGATTTAAAAAACGTCAGGTATTGGGTATTTTTGGGGTAAAAATCGTCAAATCGGTAAAATGCATATTTGGCATAAAAAATCGTCAAATGACGATAAAATCGGGCTATCTGGCAGCCCTGCATCTAAGGTCATCTTTGGCAAAAATTTCTTTTGTCATCACTGAAGTATGCTTTAAGAAATTCTATAGAAATCAAACAAAATGTGGAACATTTAATTTTTTTATTCCCTGCAGAAATGAGCCGGTCAATTTCTTAGGAAGGACTGGCCGTTGACTGGTCCAAACCTTACCGGTTAAATTATGGCAGTTCAATCCATCTAGTTCAGCTAGCCGGCGGTCGGTAATAAATTGGTTGGTTTAAGGGTAGCCTGTGAATGACACTTTCGACAACTTAGAAAAAATATTTTTTTCATCTTTCAGGAAGCAATGATAAGCATTAAATTACGCCAGCAGAGTACGAAATGTTTGAGCCGCTTAACAAACTGACGTCATCAATGAGTAAACAAGTAGGTTTTACATGTAAATAAAAACATTAAAATAAATTTCCATTTTTACTGCCAATAAATGCAACAGAGGGAATGTAAAATGATATTACTTAAAAAAAAAAATGTTAGTTAAACTGTTTTTCTACTTATAAGTGTTTAAAAAACTGCTGCTGTAAAAAAAAACAAATTTAAAACGAAAAAATTAAAAAAAAATTAATTAAAAAAATTTTAATAACTGTTTTTTTTCCCCTAATTTGACTAGCCTAAAACCAGACAAAATTACGACAATTGACCTAAAAAGAACTGACCTACACACAGTGGCTTGGATGGACCCGAAAATGGCACTTAATTCAAATAATTAAAATCAATTTTCCGATTAAATTTTGGTATCGAGTTAAAGTGAATTGGTCACTTCATCACTAAAAGCAAAAATAAAAATGATTATCATGCTTACAACAACAACACTGAGCTATCAAAGTCAACATTTTTTTTACGGTTTTGTTAAAAGTGGAAAAAAGTGAAATTTTGCGATTTTGAAACGAAGTTTAAACTAAAACCACCTACAGTTGTTATATTTTGAAAATGGAACCTTCAACTTCGGGTATTTATTTGTTAAAAACTAGAAATTATGTTAAATCAGTGATGGATTATATTTAAAACAAATTGATCTTTAAACTCCTAAAATTAAAGCATTTTTAATATTCAAGTAAGGTTTCAAATCTGAGTTTGAGACAGTTTAGTAAAAGTGATTATAAATTCATAAAAATTAAAGTTTTGGCTTTTTTAATAATCAAAAAACTCTGCGACATTATTGCACCTTTTCAAAATATCCAAAGTTTTGTGAAACAAGTCGAGTAAAAAATCATAAATTTTTACTTATAACATTGCCTTTGCATTCTTAAGCATTGCGATTTTGCTGTTTTTCTCGGTTTTTCGTTTTTGTTTTATACATAATAAATAATATATATATAATTTGCCTTTGAAGAAACTTTAAATATTTTCATATAAATTTTTGTGTCTATTGAAATCAGTAGATGGTTTGATGCATAGATTATTTTAAGAAAAATTAAGAGCGGACCTTTTTTAATATAGGTTTTAATGCATTTTTTTTTCATAAATTTTGTACATACTTAAACGGTATTTTATTTTAATAAAAATAAGGAACATAAATAATCGCTGATTATAAAGTAATCGTTTGTACCACTTTTATCGCTATTGACCGCTTCACGCTGCCGTAAGAAAGAGAGAAAGAATTTTTGTCATATTTCCGACGAGTTTTCATTACGAAATTATATTTTAAGAGCGTCCAATTCTGTGATTTAGAGTGGCCAATTTTACATTAAGAGTGGCTAGAGCGGCCAGAGCGGCCGCCTTAAAATAATCCATGGTTTGATGTTTATGAATGAAAGAGTTTTTAAAAAATAAATTTGTTTTATTATTTTAGGAATAAACAAAAATATTTTTTTTTGTCGTCACGAACTACACAATATTATAAAAAGATCCGAATGTTCAATGATGGCTGAAAAATTGAATTTTTGAAGGAAATAATTATTGAACGTTGCAACCCATTGGACATTCAAGATTTCAATATGCGGTTAAAAGATTTCTGTCACCAATATAAAAGCCGCTGGGAAAAAAGTGCAAGACATGAAGGCCGGTTTTTCCAACAGAATGGCATATGGTTAAATGCATCGATATATTTTCTTCCTTTACCTTTAATAGGAGTACAGCTAACTAAGCAGGGTCGAAAAGAACTTGAATTTGAAGAATGCAGTTTAAAAACAAAAAACAAAAGCCTTAAGAGAGAGTACACATTTTTCAGTGTTAGCTCATCCCACTAAAATTAGTTTTAAAACTTCTGGTCAAAGTGAAGCAGCAAAACTTTTGAAAGAAATTGCAACCACAACTCCAAAAAGGGCAGAAAAATATAGAAAAGCCATGATGAAGAAAGATCAGGGCCCCTATTATGGTTTGCGAAAACGCAACATTTTTGAACGCAATCGAACATTCGGTATTATAGTTCGCGAAATGCGACAATGTGCTCGCGGGAAACGCAATTCATTTTTTCCCTTTCGCGATTTGCGTATGCAGGTAATTACGGTTCGCGTTTCTACCTGTCAAAACCGTTCGATAAACGCAAATTCTGTTCGTTAGGTAAAGAGCTAACGAGTTGTGTGCCATAGCAAGAAAATATGAGTTTTTTCAACATTTTTTCCTTAAAAAGGAAGAATTTTTATTTGAGGAAAAACCTAAACATTAATTAGCGTCGGACAGGCAAAGAAGTAGCACTTTATGTCAGCAAAGCAAAGAAATGTAAGCTATTTCAAACATTTTAAAATTTAAATGAAAACTAAGAATTTTTATTTTAAGGAAAACTGAAGGAAAAATGAGCAAACAAGCCAAAAGCAGTTTGAGGAGATTGTTATGAGTCAAACAGCAGAGCAGCTCATCTTGTAGCTTACGAAATACCGCTAGCGACGGCAGACGGCCAAAAATGCAAGCTGGCATTTTGGACCTTCATACAAGTGTGCCAAGTGCAACTTTACAACATAGGTGACCTTACGCAGAATCGCCGAGCATGCGAATTATGCGAATATGAGAATCGAATGTTCGTGGGAACAAAACGACCAACAAACCCGGAAGCACACCTGCACAGATCAGCATGCGTCAGCAGGCCCATGACACCGTTCCCGAAGAACAAATCAGCGTCTGCAGAGCGCAGACTTAGGTTTAAATATATAGAATAATTAGTATATAAGCTTTTGTATTCTAAACTAAGAATCAGTTGAAATCAGTTGCTAAATATAAGTTGCAGTTAATCGTTTAATAAATAATGATAAATTATAAAACTAAAGAGCGTTTTCTTTAGAAAATTCGGTCCGATAGGCGAGTAAAGGATTTCGGAAAAATCCTCACAACATTATTGGCGCAGCCGGTTTTTACAACTACTCAAAGTAGTTGACGTCCTACGAGTACACCATCGCGTCCGCGAAGTATTGCACTTTTAGGGACATTACAAAGACTAATAGTCCTTGGTATTCAATAAAATTCTTCCGCAAGAGTAAGCCTTGTTGCACTATTAAATGTTGCTAACTGTTGGATGTGTGTTCAGGCACTGCTAACAGAGCCCGGGAATTGTGTTCAGGCACCGAGGGTATTGCTATATTTATAGAGCGCATGGTTTTCCCTGTTTGGAGAATAAAGAATCCTTGGCGAATTAATCTTTAAATGGACTTTTGTTTTTATATTAAAGAGTAAAACGTACTTTTCGTCGCGAAAAAAAAAAAAAAAAAAAATATAATCCACGAAAATAATCCGCGAAAAATTGTCCGCGAAAAATTATCCGCCAAATAAATTTTTTATTCATCGAAGCCGCCGCATCGGACATAGAATTTAACTATCACAAGCACGATGGTAAGTACATGAAAAGCCATATTAATTTATTAAAATTCAAATGGAAGGAAATAGCGCAATTATAGAAAATTTAAAGCAAGAAGTATTCACTTATGAACGTTTAACTGCTAGTTATTTTAGACAATTGTGGGAAGTCCTAGAGTCAGTAAATAAGAAAACATCATTTTTAAATTCAGTTCGCAGTGAAATAGAAGGTAAAACTCAAGAAGAGAAATTTGACATAGTACTTGAACATATAAGAGAAAGCGCAAGTGATAAAAAGAGTAAAGCTTTTGAAAAAGAATTAGAAAAATTACAGCTTAGCAATAAATTATTGAAATCACAGAACAAAAAATTAAAGGACGCGTTAGCGGGTTCAGATTCATCCTTGGAAGAACAAAAACTAGAAAACGACAGACTAAGGGAACTTTTATTAAAAGAAAATTTTAGCGCAGGACAGTTAAACCTATTTGAAAAAAGTAGACAAACGATCGTTGAACAGAAAGCAGAAATAGAGCATTTGAAGGAGAGATTACGTTGTGCCAACCACGAAAATAGTAACATTGGTCGTCCTCAAATGTCTAACAATAACGAATTAACAGTACATAACGAAGCGACCGGTAACTTAACACCATTATCAAAAGAATTATCAGAAGCTGGTATCGAAATCTCAAAACTGACTCCAAGTCAAATAGAATATTCAGGGGAACATTCATTAAGTCCTTCGTTGACTCCACAGCCAACACCTACACAAATACCGCCACCCCCGCCTCCACCCTCAGCAGGTCAATCAAATCAGTTAAGACCAAAAACTGATATGATGCAGAACAAACATACCAAATCAGATTCAAATTTTTCAGCCGCGAGAGCTAATTTAGAACATTTCTTTCAATTTGGTGCCAACCAAAGAAATGACAATAGTTTGAGAGATAACAGTCCACAAGAGAGAGTTTCACACCTCGGTAACATTCCAAAAGTAAATGAGCCCATCGCAGTCAGAGAATATAATCGTCCGAGCCACATACACGTGTCTTCAATGAGAACATTAGTCAGTGAAATGAAAAAGGTAGTTGACATGCTAGTGCCAATCTTTTCAGGAACATCTTGTCCAGAGCTTAAAATAGAAGTAGATAAATTTATACAAGGGTGTCAATTGTTGAAGAGAGAAGTCTCACCTGGAGACACAGAGCTCGCAATAGAATGCATAAAGCTGAGATTGTTTGGAAAGGCGCATAAGCGGGTTGGGGAGAAAAAATTTTCATCAATAGACGAATTTTGCGAATTTATAAAACAAAATTATGCTAAAGCAAGGACTCTAGACCAAATAAGGGCAGACTTAGATAACATTAGGCAAGGCCCAAGTGAGCCAGTGGTCCTTTTTGGTAGCAGGATAGAGGAATTATTAAAAGAAGCGAATGAATTCGTAAAAGAAACCTATGGATTAGATAATATGGAGGTCTTTTTTAAGGATCTTGGGGTAAATGCCTTTATTAAAGGATTGCGAGATCGATCACTTGAGCAAATGTTAGCTGGAAGGGAAAATGATTCCATTGGTCAGTTAGTAGATTTTGTCGAAAGAATCCAGTCACGAATAGGCTGCAAAGTAAACGAAATCAATTTAGTAGAGGATCTGCTCAAAGAGGATAGCGTTTGTAGTTTTTGCAAAAAATCAGGACATTTTTATGCACACTGTAAGACAAGATTAAATACTCCTTTTTGCGAAAAATGTAGCATTTACGGTCATGAAAGAGGATCGCAATGCGGCCAAAAGGAACGCCAGAAATTAAGTTGTACTTTTTGTAAAAAACAAGGCCATTTAGCCGAAAATTGTCTAGTAAAGTTGAGAGAAATGTATTGCCACATATGTCGTATTGGCGGGCACCTAGCTAATAAATTTTGCAGTATGAAGGCGAATAATTTTCAAACACAGAATCTAAGTAGAGAGAATAGCAATCAAACACAAAGTCAAAACACTACTACGTACGACAATAGAGGACAAAGCAGGTTTAACGATCGTCAAAATGTACCCAAAAATGGTCAAGGGGCTCTTAGAATTGATAATAGGCAGTGCTACAAATGCAAACAGTTTGGCCATATTTCACCAAATTGTCCGTCCGCAACTCAGAGTCAGGGAAACTATACACGGCCCGGTCAAGGCCAGTAGACCGGAAAGCCGATAATAGATTAGAAAAATTAAGGCCTATTCCAGTACCCGGTGGCGGCAATGTGCAGAAAAATGAACTAAAGAAAATAGAATTAAAAAATATGAAAAGAAGCACAGAGGAAAAATCAAGCTTATCTTGTCAGTCACAGTCGCTATTGGAACTGGATATAAATAAAATTGAAGTCGAAGACTCCACTATTAAAATAAACAAAAGTCAGCCACTCTGTAGCAGTGAGCAGATGAAGCAGAATGAAAAAACATACGTTAGGCTAAGCGAGCCTATATGTTCCGTTAGAAAGCGAAAAGAAAATAATAAGAAGGTTACATTTTCTGAACAAGTTATTGAGTATACCTATCCACGAGATGTTTATGAAATATCATATTCTAGTGATTCATGTGTAAAGCAATTTTTCACCAAGGGATGGATCATACTATTAAGTATGTTGATTATTTTGTGCACTAGTCTACAAGAGTCGCTTTCAAAGGGTTTAGTTGTTTTAGAAAGAAAAACAATGGAATTGCATTTAAATAGAAAATTGAGTAAGTCAGAGTCAATTAAGAAGAAAAGGCTGCTCAAAGATCTAAAACTAAACAACTTTGACAGTTCAACAAATTCTTTAACCATAGATGAGGGATGTCGATCAGATGATGCATTTATAGTATTTCCGTGTGGACAAGCTAAAAATGATAAATTAACTCTGCTTATCGATACAGGGGCAGACACTAGTTTGCTCAAATCTGAAGTCTTAAAAGAAGAAGTTGAAGTTGACAGGTCAGAGGTTAAGCAATTAGGTGGAGCATTTGGTGGTAGTATTAGTACAGAGGGAGCTGTAAGGATATCTCACCAAGAAAACAAAGCATTAAATTTTAATATGCACATACTTCCATTTGGTAGCAAAGTACCAGCAGATGGACTTTTGGGTAGAGATGAACTGTGGACCCGTTCGGTTACGAATGGAGTTAATAAGACGATTTCATTTTTCGCAAATAGCAAGGAAATCGCAAGATTACCACTTTGTTCAGAGCAAGAGACTAGAAGAATATGCGTAGTTGAGTCAATTACGATAAACGCTAGAACTTCAAAAATAATTCCAATTAAGGTTAATATTGAATCAGGAGATATAGTGGTACATAAGCAGGAAATTTTGCAAGGAGTATACGTTGGAAATGTAATAACAAGAATCAAAAAAGGAAAGGGATTTGTACCAGTTCTGAATGCAAGTAGAAAAAATGTAAAATTTGGACAGCTAAAGGAGCTAAATTACACTCTTCTTAGGGATTATGAGGAGTTAGGAAAAACAGGGATAAATTTTGTCAAAAAGGGTGAGAAAATGAATGATCGTTTTCAATTAATTATGGAAACAGTACGTTTAGATAATAATTTAAACGAAGAAGAATTAAATTCTATAAAGAGCATATTCAGAGAATATTCTGATATTTTTCATTTGAGTGAGGATAAGCTTTCATATACGACAGTTCTTAAACACGAAATTGCAACAGAACCAGGGCAGCCACCAGTTAATATTAGGCAATATAGACTACCAGAAGTGCATAAAACAGAAATAACCTCACAGGTTGACAAAATGCTTAAAGATGGCATTATTTCTCCAAGCAAGTCTCCTTGGAATTCTCCGATTTTGTTAGTACCGAAAAAGGCCGGTGCCGATGGGAAAAAGAAATGGCGACTTGTGGTAGATTTTCGAAAATTGAACGATATTACCATTAAACAAGTTTTTCCAATTCCTAGAATAGATGAAATTCTCGATCAGTTGGGTTGCAGTAGGTATTTTTCAACTTTAGATTTAGCCAGCGGATACCATCAAGTGCTTATCGAAGAAAAAGATAAGGAGAAGACAGCATTTAGCACGGGAATGGGACATTTTGAATTTACCAGAATGCCTTTTGGGCTCACGGGAGCACCTGCAACCTTTCAACGCATAATGAATAGCATTCTCACTGGTTTGCAGGGAATTGATTGTTTTGTTTATCTTGATGATATCGTTATTTATGCTAGGAATTTAGAAGAGCATGAAGAAAGATTATGTAAGGTTTTTGAAGTCTTAAGACATAACAGTTTAAAACTTCAAACAGAGAAATGTCAATTTCTTAAAAAAGAAGTTATATATTTAGGGCATAAATGTTCGGAATCAGGCGTGCTGCCAGATCCACTAAAGGTAGAAAGTGTACAAAAAATATCACCACCCAGAAATGTAAAAGAGTTACAAGCTTTCCTTGGATTAATCAATTATTATCGCAAATTTATACCAAATGCGGCAAAAATTTCAGTTCCACTAAACAAATTATTAAGAAAAAACGTTAAGTTTGAATGGAACAATGATTGTCAGAAGGCCATGGAACAGCTTAAAGCTGCGGTAACCTCACCTCCTTTACTTCAATATCCAGATTTTTCGAAAACTTTTGTTCTAACAACAGACGCTAGTAACGAAGCCTTAGGAGCTGTTCTCTCGCAAGGAGAACCAGGGGAAGATTTGCCTATTTATTTTGCCAGCAGAGCGTTAAGTGAAACTGAGAAACGATATTCTACAATTGAGAAAGAATTTTTGGCAATAGTTTGGGCTGTGAAAAATTTTAGGACCTATTTATTGGGGAGACCTTTCAAAATATACACCGATCATAAGCCATTAAAAGGTATAGCCAATTTAAAGGAACAAGATTCGAGACTAGGTCGTTTTCGCCTTAAACTTTTAGAGTACGATTTTGAAATTTTTTATAAGCCGGGAAAAAATAATCAAAACGCTGACGCTTTGAGTAGAATTCCACATATCGACAGCACAATATCTGTAGTAACAAGAGCTCAGGCTAAAGAAAACCTTGATGAAATAACTGATGAAAACATTGAAGAAGACATGGCACAAGTTTTAACTGACCCAAAGGAGATTGTAAAGGTCCTCAAAACATTTCATGATTCACCCATAGGAGGTCATAAAGGGACAATGAAGACGTTTTTGCGAATTAGAAAACAATTTAAGTGGCAAGGCATGCAAAAACAAATAAAGGATTACGTGAAAACATGTGAACTTTGTCAGAAAAATAAAAGTTCAAAAGTCGAGAAAATGCCGATGGTTCTCACAAAAATTTCCCAACGTCCTTTTGATAAGATATATATGGACATGGTGGGTCCCCTACCAGTCACTTCAAGCGGTAATAAATATATTCTTACATTTTTAGATGATTTTTCAAAATTTTTCATATGTACAGGCATTCCCGATGCAGAATCGTCGACAGTAGCAAAAGCGTTCTTTAACGAAGTAATTTCAAAATTCAATATTCCACGAATTATTGTCACTGACAATGGCACAAACTTCACTTCAAAACTTTTTAAGGAAGTATGCAAGCTAATGGGAATTAAGAAAATAGAAACTTCTCCATATCATCCGCAAGCCAATGGTGCTTTAGAAAGAAGCCATAGACCATTAGCCGAATTTTTAAGAACTTTTGCGAAAGAAGACGGTACAAATTGGGATGATTGGCTTCATCATGCCATGCATGTGCACAATAATACTGTACACAGCACTACGAAACAAACGCCTAGCAAAACACTTTTTGGTTTCGATTTTGATGTACCTGTTAATCTAAAAAGGAAGCCCGCTCCTCTATACAATATTGATGATTATTCAAAAATATTAAAGTACCAGATTCAAAGAACGCATGAATTAGTTCGACAAAATCAAGAAAAAGGAAAGCAAAATTCGAAAATATACTATGATAAGGGATCGAAAAATAGAGAATTTAAGGTAGGAGATAAGGTCTGGCTGAAAAACCAAACCAGAAAGAATAAATTTTCGCCTATTTGGGAGGGACCTTATAGAGTTGTATCACTTCCCACTTCTGTAAACGCTAGAATTTTAATCAAGGGCAAAGAAAAAACCTTCCACAGAAATTTGTTAAAAGTCAATCAGGAAAAAGCGAACATTCAATACATAAAAGCAGGGAAAGAGGCA
Organism: Chlorops oryzae; assembly: GCA_020466095.1. Lineage (NCBI taxonomy): Eukaryota > Metazoa > Arthropoda > Insecta > Diptera > Chloropidae > Chlorops > Chlorops oryzae. The sequence goes on from CM035807.1 coordinate 68,630,103, forward strand.
GAAGATATTAACCGCAAGCTAACCGAAGAGCATGTACAATTGACTCGAATTCCAGTCAAGGGATCTTTTCAACATTTTCTAAAAAATTCAGAAAAAAATCGCTATAGGAACGTGCCTTGTTTTGACCACAGTCGTGTTAAATTATCACGACAACACGAGAACATGTCAGGATATATTCATGCTAGTTTTGTGGATGGATACAAAAAGACGAAGTCATATATAGCTACGCAGGGACCTCTCGAAAATTCCATACAAGACTTCTTTCAAATGGTATGGGAACAAAATTGTAATACCATAGTTATGCTCACGAAGTCGAGAGAGTGTGCTAGATACTGGGAAGCTGACGTAAATTCCACCAAAATATTTTCGCAATTTCGCGTTAAAACGCTCAATAAAAATGAAAACAAGAATTTTGTTTGTACGGAATTAGAACTATACGATCAAAAGTCAGAAACTTCTAGAACAATTTACCATTGGCAATTTAGGTGTTGGGCCGATCAAGGCATACCAAATGCTAAATTATTATGGCAATTTATAAGATTAGTTAAGGAAAATCAAAAGAGGTTAACTACTAATATAACAAATCCGCCGCCGATGATAGTTCATTGCGCTGCAGGCATAGGTAGAACATGCGTTTTTATAGCTTTAAATATAGCCTTAGATTTGAAAGAAAATAAAAAGAACATAAGGGTACGGGAAATAGTAAACAAAATACGTGCACAAAGGGCGCAAGCAATTCCAAACGCCACACAATACATATTTTGTTACCAGGCCCTTAACATTTTAAATGAAAATATTATCAAATAAATCTATTCATATTATGCTTTTTCTTATTTGCGAAGCGATCTTATTTCAAACTGGCGCTACCAGAAATAAAGCTCCAACACGCGACAATTACATATGTTGAAATAAATAAATAGATAAAAAATTAACGATTTTTCTGTTCAAGACCAAAAGTGCTCGCATATCAAAACGAGCGAAGACACAATAAAAGCAGAATAATTTTTTTTTTATTCTGATCAGTTGAAGCCAGCCGCGAAGTAAATATTGATGAGCAAACACAATTTCTTATATATAGTGCACTTGACATTGAAATATTACAAAAAAAAAAATAATAAGAATCGAACACGAACCAACAAAAGACAGTCGAAGGGCAAATAGGTCAAGTTCAAAAGTAGTTATGCAAAAATTAAAAACTGTCAAGTTCAATTTGAACAGCCGAAATAAAGGCAGGGACACGAGAATAGTTGTAGCACAGGTAGGGAATAATTTCATGTTTTCTTTTTCTTTTCAGGAAGACCAATGAGGCTTAACGATGGATATCAGACGTAAAATTTCCCTTCTAAAATTTGGAAACTCAATTGAAAGTGTTGAAATTTCTAAATTTAATTTAGTTTCCAAACTAAGAAGAGGGGAAGAGTGATTGGTAAGAAAAAATTATTTAAAAAAAATAAAAAAATAAAAAAAAAAAAAAATAAGAGGAAATTGGAGATATACATATAAAAAAAAAAAATAAAAAAAAAAATAGTGATAAAAACACACTCCAACTGTCTCAATCGAATCTATAGCAGAATGACGCAGGAGAGGACATCCATGGGATGCTGACCATGCTGACCACAAGCTTCGTAATTAACCAATATGGCGTAAGGTCATCACCTACCAGAACCAGAAACAAGAAAACTCAAAACGTTAGTCGGAAGTTCGAGCAGTTCCAGAGTTGCACCAACAAAAAATATGAAAGTTAAACCACTTAAAATTTTGGGACCAAATAAATAGTTTTTCTGTCGGATCCCAACAAACAGCCAATCTTCCTATAACAGATGACTCAAAACACTAAGATGGCTTTTGCGGCAATCCTTACAATAGCAATGACAAACTTACCTTCCACCGTTAATTTGAATGCCAAAACGTGGCATCGTCTTCAAAAGGGGGAGAGATGTTATGAGTCAAACAGCAGAGCAGCTCATCTTGTAGCTTACGAAATACCGCTAGCGACGGCAGACGGCCAAAAATGCAAGCTGGCATTTTGGACCTTCATACAAGTGTGCCAAGTGCAACTTTACAACATAGGTGACCTTACGCAGAATCGCCGAGCATGCGAATTATGCGAATATGAGAATCGAATGTTCGTGGGAACAAAACGACCAACAAACCCGGAAGCACACCTGCACAGATCAGCATGCGTCAGCAGGCCCATGACACCGTTCCCGAAGAACAAATCAGCGTCTGCAGAGCGCAGACTTAGGTTTAAATATATAGAATAATTAGTATATAAGCTTTTGTATTCTAAACTAAGAATCAGTTGAAATCAGTTGCTAAATATAAGTTGCAGTTAATCGTTTAATAAATAATGATAAATTATAAAACTAAAGAGCGTTTTCTTTAGAAAATTCGGTCCGATAGGCGAGTAAAGGATTTCGGAAAAATCCTCACAACAAGATGGTAATAAAATTTATGGTGGCTGCACAAACTTCTTTCAGGCACATAGAGACGGTAGGTTGAGCTAATCCTGAATTGAAGTCTTGCCCAATTTCATGTTGGTAGCCACCTTGTCCCAAAAATTTCAGCTCTTTTATGCAGTAATTCATGGGTTACTGCTCATATCGATGTAGTGGCTACAACTCACCAAAAGGATTATTTCTGCTTTTTATTAAGAAAAATTTTTTTTTATTGTTTTGTTTATTTTTTCTTTTTGGTTTGCTTGTTTCTTTATTTTAAAAACTTTTACTTTTCTTAATTCTTTTTAAATTTTTTCGCCTCGGCTGAACCTCGAACCGCTGATCTCTGAACCAAAAATTTGAAAATTTCAATTTGGGCTTCATGCGTATATGAGAAATTTTGAAGTTGCCCTGCAGTAAATGTCCTCGTCAACAGGTACTAATAACCGACCGTACCCGTGCCATTATATTCTCCTCTTGATATTTTGTATGAACGAATGTATATGCGAGAGCATATTTTTTTTACTGTTAGTAATTAGTAGTTAATATATAAAAAACTAACGGCTTTGAAAAAACTTTTTACGCGAGCAATTATAAACAAGTAAGAAAGCTAAAGTTGGTCAAGCCCGACTTTGAAATACCCAGCGTCCCGACATTATGAGCGCACTATGTTTTTCTTCTCTATTTGTGGGCGTGGCAGTGGGAGGGCAACATAAATTATTTCCCTACAACTTTCATTTGCCTTGGTCAACCTATGTTGCGAATTTGAAGCTTCTACGCCTTTTACTTCGGAAGTTACAAAAACTCTTCATTTGTGGGCGTGGCAGTGGGCGGGCCATAAAAAAAATTTTCCTACACCTTTCATTCGCCTTGGTGAACCTATGTTGCGAATTTGAAGCTTCTACGCCTTTTACTTCGGAAGTTATGAAAATTCTCTATTTGTGGGCGTGGCAGTGGGCGGGCTATAAAAATTTTTGTTCCTACACCTTTCATTTGCCTTGGACAACCTATGCTGCGAATTTGAAGCTTCTACGCCTTTTACTTCACAAGTTACGATAAGCCCTTATTTTTGGGCTTATTTGTGGGCGTGGCTCGAGGAGGGCGGCGTCCATTTTTTGCCAGGATATGTCCCTTTTCGTAGTTTACCAGCACACCAAATATCAATGGAATGTGTTGAGTGGTTCGCAAGTTACAAGCATTTTATTGAAAACACAATAAATTCATTTGTGGGCGTGGCAGTGGGCGGATGTCTCTCATTTTTACTTAGGATCATACTCGGACCCCGATATACATGTGTGCCAAATTTCGACTTCATTGGTTTAGCCGTTTCGGAGGAGATCCGACCACGGACGGACGGACAGACGGACAGACGGACAGACGGTCAGACGGACAGACGGACATGTCTAAATCGATTCAGTTTTTGATCCTGATCATTTCTATATATATTTTTCTATATCTCCGGAGCTTAATTCTCCCTGTTACAAGATTTGCACAAAACTAATATACCCCGCTTACGCTGGGTATAAAAAGGTTTCGAAGTCCAAATTGCAAAAGTCACGTAAATTGTTTTCTTATCTTTAAGTGTAGAACACTTTGTTCGTTTAAAAAATTTGCTTGGTTAAATATTAAATTTTCCCTTTCTTTTTCTCGCCTGCGCGGGGATTCGAACTCGAACCTATGGTTTAATGAGTGCACACACTATCCACTACGCCACGTAGCCGCCTTATTCATACTAAAGCAAGTGTACAAGTAATTGTTATTGTAATTGGACCCGTTGTCTCTATTGCATAACCAGTTTCAGCATCAACTGATGTCTTCTCGCAAATACGTTCATACAAAATATCAAGAGGAGAATATAATGGCACGGGTACAGTCGGTTACTAGTACCTGGTGACGAGGACATTTACTGCAGGGCAACTTCAAAATTTCTCATATGGTCAAAGCCACGAGAACTGAAACCAAAGTAAAAAAAAATTTTTGTTAAATACCGTTTAAATTTATTTTTTTTCCGAACGACCTCATCCCATTGCATCGGGAAACGTGAATTTCACACAATTAGAAACATAGTAGGATGGGCATACAACATCATTTTTAGGTATTGCTCGTGTTTCGCAACAATGGAAAACATTTCTGGGTCGGAGAAAAAAAGTAAATATATAAGATATATTTTAAATTTTTATGCTGTTAGTCTCTATTTCAAAATAATATGGTTGATTTTAACTGAAAACGTAAAGAGTTAAAAAAAAATGCGTTCGGTGAATGTATTTGATTGCACTGAAATGTAGGTTATTTACGTGTAACGTGCGACACCAGAATTAAAAAAAAATGTTTTTCGCATAGTTCAAGAAGTTAAAAAACTGAATCAAGCAGATTTTTTTTGAGTATTTTTAGTCTACTTTTTGAATCAATATTCAAATTATTCAAATATAGCAGCTACAATAACCTACAAAGCCAACGAATATGTGTAACGTGCGACACTTTCATTTTTGGTTATTATTATGAAGCACAAAATATTCGCGAATGATGGTCACGGTCAAATTTAAACCGTAAGAGAGCATTAAGTCTAGCTGCGATATACTCAATTCCAAATAGTGCAAATGAAATTTTTGCGAATTTCGCGAATTGTGCTCATGGTCAAAATTTTACCATAAGTGACCACTTTATTTGGCGGCTAACTGCACAATCAGAAGAAGCCAAAAATCCGTTTATATACAGATATGAGAATAAGAGAAAGGGTGGTTTTTTCTTATGTGTATAATGATGACCATTGTAATAGCGAGTCCAAATTTTTTTCAGCCAAAGCTGTACCCACACCAATAGGCTGGGATGTATAATAAAAAATTGGTGTCTGTAGTCAATTTACGGACGATAGTTTTACGTGATAACGTCATAGAACAATCACTATGTACGTAAAATGGAGCATTCAAGTTCAAGTATAAAATAGAAAACAATAATCATACTTCACTTTTTAAATTAAAATTGCATATTAAAGTTTTCAAAATCAATGTCATGCATACATATACTTAACGTGCAAAGTGAAAAATTACAACACATTTTTCGTTTTTCAAATATTTCAGTTGGAATATCCGCTTAATTAACTTTTTTTCCTCTTTATACAGAAATAAAATCGAAAGGTAACGTGCAACACTTTTTTGTGTAACGTGCAACACCGCCTGTTTACGGCCATATAACCAAAATACCAATATATTTTGGAGGAAGTTATTTTTAATTTCATATCTTTGATCCTTCAGCTTGAATAAAATAAATAGGAACACAGATTTTCACCGCTATAATCGCTAAGTTTTCAATAAGTGTGCATCAAGCTCAAAAAACACTTCCAAATTTCTGTAACGTGCGACACCACTCTAATCTTCTACAGATCCGAAACGACAACAGATATCCAAAAATTTTGTTCTTAGGAAATGTAGGCCTTCAAAAGCTTTGTCGATTGCAAAAAAAAAGTTATGACCTTTACCTAGTTCTTTCCAAAATTTTTACAAAAATATGCGTACGAATGTAACGTGCAACACTTTGGCTTTGACCATATACGCATTAAGCCCAGATTGAAAATTTCAAATTTTTGGTTTCTAGCATGAACAGATTCATACACAAATACTTACATATGTATAACGTCGCAACAAAAATAAAAAAAATGGGCAAAAGGACAGAGCTCAGCACTGTTTCGAATTCAGTTTCATACTGAATCATTTCTGTTGCTTCGCGAATACAAAAGTAAACAAGTAAGAAAGCTATGTTAAAGTCGGTCACGCCCGACTTTGAAATTCCCAGCGTCCCGATATTATTGGCGCACTATGTTTTCCTTCTCTATTTGTTGGCGTGGCAGTGGGCGGTCCACAAAAAATTTTTTCCTACACCTTTCATTCGCCTTGGTCAACATATGTTATGTTTGTGCGAATTTGAAGCTTCTACGCCTTTTACTTCACAAGTTACGATAAACCCCTATTTATGGGCTTATTTTTAGGCGTGGCTAGAGGAGGGCGGCGTCCATTTTTTCCAGGATATGTCCCTTTTTGTTGTTTACCAGTACACCAAATATCAGCGGAATATGTTGAGTGGTTCGCAAGTTACAAGCATTTTACTGAAAACACAATAGATTCATTTGTGGGCGTGGCAGTGGGCGGATGTCCCCCAGTTTTACTTAGGATCATACTCGGACCCCGATATACATGTGTACCAAATTTCGACTTCATTGGTCCAGCCGTTTCGGAGGAAATCCGACCACGGACGGACGGACAGACGGACATGTCTAAATCGATTCAGTTTTTGATCCTGATCATTTCTATATATATTTGTCTATATCTCCGGAGCTTAATTCTCCCTGTTACAAGATTCGCACAAAACTAATATACCCCGCTTACGCTGGGTATAAAAACTCGAATTTTTCCGATTGCTAGATTTCTTTCGCTGGGAACTAGAGCTCAGTATCGCTAGCAAACAAATTTTTGTTTGGCGTGAGACATCTATATATTATTTGATTAGTGATAATATTTAAAAACCTTACAGGAATAAAAAGCTTTAAAACTAACATTTTATGCAAAAACAAGTAAGAAAGCTAAAGTCGGTCAAGCCAGACTTTGAAATACCCAGCGTTCCGACATTATGAGCGCACTATGTTTTGCTTCTCTATTTGTGGGCGTGGCAGTGGGAGGGCAACATAAATTATTTCCCTACACCTTTCATTCGCCTTGGTGAACCTATGTTGCGAATTTGAAGCTTCTACGCCTTTTACTTCGGAAGTTATGAAAATTCTCTATTTGTGGGCGTGACAGTGGGCGGGCTACATACATTTTTGTTCCAACACCTTTCATTTTCCTTGGTCAACCTATGCTGCGAATTTGAAGCTTCTACGCCTTTTACTTCAGAAGTTACGATAAGCCCTTATTTTTGGGCTTATTTGTGGGCGTGACTCGAGAAGGGCGGCGTCCAGTTTTTGCCAGGATATGTCCCTTTTCGTAGTTTATCAGCACACCAAATATCAATGGAATGTGTTGAGTGGTTCGCAAGTTACAAGCATTTTATTGAAAACACAATAAATTCATTTGTGGGCGTGGCAGTGGGCGGATGTCTCCCATTTTTACTTAGGATCATACTCGGACCCCGATATACATGTGTGCCAAATTTCGACTTGATTGGTCCAGCCGTTTCGGAGGAGATCCGACCACGGACGGACGGACAGACGGACGGACGGACAGACGGACATGTCTAAATCGATTTAGTTTTTGATCCTGATCATTTCTATATATATTTTTCTATATCTCCGGAGCTTAATTCTCGCTGTTAGAAGATTTGCACAAAACTAATATACCCCGCTTACGCTGGGTATAAAAACAAAAATACATTTTGGAAAAGCCGGCATGGGGCCCTCTCTTCTTTCTTATTTATACGGCTGGGAAATAAGATTTTTCATTCCAGCTGCCCTTTTTTACTTTAATATTTTTCCACTTACTTGAAATATTCGCAGGTTTCACACATTTGATTCGCCTTCTGTAGGATTTGAACCCGAGCCCTTCGGATTGCTGAGCGAATTCGCTACCCGTACGCCACGGAGAAATCTGATTCGCGTGGACTTAATAAGTTATTTAAAGTGCGTAGTGAAATTTGGTTCCTAAGAATACGCAGGACTGTTCAAGTCATGGTTGAATACGTCGGGACTACAGTTTTGGTGTAATATTATATAACTACGGACGTAGTATACTACGATTCGTTGTTAATTACACAATCGTAGTTTTCGCTCAGTGTACCAATTAGTCAATTGTCGGATGAAGCGCAAGAAGCTCCCAACAAAGTCTTCAAAAATTTCGGAGAACAATTCTCTCGGAAATGTAGTCGTAAAAAATCAAATGAAGATATCTTCAACAGGTTTCTTCTTACCTTTGATCCTGTAATTTCAAGTCTAAGCAAGCAGTTAAAAAAACAAGTAAGGGTGTTATAGTCAGGCGAGCCTGACAATAGAATACCCGACACAGACACTTATGTTCGAATAATTTTTAATATCAGGAGTTGTTTAAGGCCATTAGAGGCCCCATATACCGACTTTTGTTTAATTTCTTTATAAAAACCGCCCATTTTCCACGCCCAATTTTTCAATTTTTTTGGGATTCTAATCGGACCCCTATATATACGCTTAAATTCTAAGTTTCATTGAAATATTTCAATAAAGTCCGCTTTTGAGGCATTTTTGGGATTTTTGTGACAGACCCTAGTACTAGAGGTACCCTTAATAATGGTTCTATCGAAAAAATGGGGAGGACGTTACTGGCTATCAAGGAAGCATACGTGCCAACTTTCGTTCAAGTCCCATTTGTATTTCGGGTGTAGGAGACAATTTTCGAAAAACGCCCTTATGCCACGCCCACTTTTCAAATTTTTTGAAATCATATTACTTGCGTTTAAACATGTTCAAATACCAAGTTTCATCAAAATATCTTGAAAAACTCAGGTTTTAGAGCAGTTTTTGTGATTTTCATAACAGACCCTAGTACTGGAGGTACCCCTAAAAATGGTCCGATCGGGTCCATTCTCGAACTTGTTCTTACTCATGTCCCCGTGAGCACGCATACCAAATTTTGTCAAGATATCTCAACTCCTTCGATAAGATAACTGTATACAGACAGACGGACAGACAGACAGACAGACAGACGGACAGACAGACAGACGGACATGTCTAAATCGAATCTCCTGGTGACGCTGATCATTTCTATATACATTTTGTATGGTCTATCTCGACTGGTTCTGGGTGTTACACACAACCCAACAAACGCAATATACCCTCGACACAGAGTGTGTCGGGTATAAAAAAACATCAATCCCTACCCAAATTAACATTAGAGCTTTTAATTATTGATAAAGATTGTTGTTGAAATAGTGATGGTAATCATGATCATAATGAAGATGGTGGTGATGATGATGATGGTGATGGTGATGATGCTTACGATAATGGTAGTGATGATTACTTCAATTTTTAGACCTAAGCTCTTAATATACTCCAATATGGTCAAAAATGATTTTTTTTTTATATTTTAAAGACTCTTAAAAACGGTTTTAAATCCATATTTTATGCGGTATTTCAAAAAATAATACTGCAAAGTCGTTTAAAAATCAGAAATACACGTAACATATAAAATTTTTTTTTTTTTTTCGCAGTCAATAGCACTTAAATATCATCGAAAACCAATTTAATTTATTAAACTTTGCTCAACTAAAAACACAAATATTGTTAAATCATGGCTCCAAGGCTCGGCTGAATTAAGCGCTACGGTCAGTCCCGGACTAGTCCCTTTCCAATGACAGGCCCATGTTAAAAAGGGCAGTTGAATGCCATAGAAGTGGAATTATTAGGGGACCAGTAGTGGTAACATGAGGGACTGACCGAAGTCTACACTTGGGTCAGTCCATACATCTGCAGGGTTTTAACATTTGAATGTTATGACTTGAATTTAATTTATAGCATACATTTAGGGTAATGTAAAAAAAAATTTTCCAATTGCAAAAAAAAACCAATAGAAAATGCATTGATTGAGTAAATTGAGTTAAATGATAGTAAATGCTGTAAATGAATGATTCATTTTTGTCTTTTAATTCAATTGAATTTAAGAAATTTGAATCAATTCATTTCAACACAAAACTTGAATTGAATTAAAAGAATGCATTCTTTTGAATTGAAAATTTTGAATAAATTCTGTTGAATTTAAATACTTAAAAGAATTAAAATTTGAATTCACACTTTGGTGAATTTAAAAAATTTAATTCATTCCTTTAAAAAAAAATTTGAAAGAATTTAAATTTGAATTCTTTCATCAGTGAATTCAAAAAAAGAATTTTAATTCTTTTTTCCAATTCATTCATAGTTTTCAACGAAATATCTGCTGAAATATGTCGTTGACGCCGAACTTATTTTCAAAAACTGAAATCGGCGAATCAAGCCAATTTTCCTTGCCTGAATCTGCAAGCAAGCTTTGCGCAGCTAATTCAGACACCTTCAATGAAGATGGACCGTCTAATAAAAAAAAAATTGAAAAGAGATATAAGAAATTCGGCAGAACTTGAAGTAGCCAATGACCCACAGAGGCCTTTGCTTTTCAAGAAATATTTCGCAGTCATGCAAAAGATTGTTTTCAACAAAATTTTATATCACATCTCCTTTACATCTAAAGCCAATTTAATGACATGCCTAATTTCCACTTTCCATACCAAAGCGTACCAACGCTACTTCTAGTCCATTTAAATTTGTGTTAATACGTCAACGCAACGTCATTGCAACGCCTTAACTTCCTATACGTGAAGCATGCAATTTAAGTTTTATTATTATTGTACTTCTTGGAACATAATATTTTTCCACATATCAATTATTTTGCTTTGGAAATATCGTTTTCAACATTATTCCAAAACGAAAAAATCTTCTTCCCAGCTTTCCCTGAACATTATCAAATTTTTTAAACTAATTTTTCGCAGTTTATCGGTCGTTTTGTCAACACATCCGAGCGCACACCTTTCCGCTTCGGCATTCGAAACTAGGGATGCACGATACCGATACGATATATCGATTATCGAAATTTTGACTTCAAATTTGACATTTTTTGTATCGTTATTTTGAAGAGGTAGTATCGGCGGTATCGATACTTTGAAATCCGATATTTCGGTTTCATTTCTGTAAACGAGCGTGAAGCGACATGGCGCCAAGCAAAGGAGCAAAGTCGTACTTTATCATTTCTGATAAAAAAGCGCAATGTACTTTGTGTTCTTTGGTTGTGTCCCATTCAGGGAACACAACAAATATGTGGAAGCGCCTTGAACTCCACCATAATATGAAAAAGGATGCAAATGAAGATAAAAATTTGTCAAAAAGACAGACGTTTGCACAGCCTACGTTGGACGCCATTTTTGAGAGTGAAAAGTCTTATAAAGGTATTTAATGTAATTACTGTTCTTGGATTCGAACATATTTGAAAAAACATTTTTAAAGACGGTAAGCATCGTGCTGATATTTTAGAAGATGCCCTTCTGTATATGATTTGCAAAGACAACCTATGCCTCTCTACGTCGACGAACATAGTATTTTTGCACTTTGCTAAAAAAGCGGCCCCACTTTGGAAGCCACCGTCCCGTCCAACTTTAACCCGGCGGTTGGAAAAAAATATGATGCTATATCAAAAATAGTGAAAACAAAGTTGATCTTCATATTACTACACATATTTGCGTAACTGTATATTCCAATTTTTTATTTTGGCTATCCATGCCATATCGATATATCGAGATTTTTTTAGACTAAATATCGTAGGATCGATATTTCTGCGGAAATTTTTTTGTTATCGTAGAATCGATATTTTCATCACACTTGAGCATCCCTATTCGAAACATATAGAACTATAGGTCTAACTCTTCTTCTTTCTAATCCCTGCAATGTGTTAGAGCTACGCTGCTTCAACATAGGCATATAGCATGAGGCAGCGAAATCTTTACCTCTGCTGTGGTGAAAAGCATTGCCACTTGTATTTTTAATTTTGGGCGATTTTCGAGTGCATTACATGTAAAAATCTACCAAACTGATAAAATGATATGAAAAGCTTGAAAAACATAAAACGAATCAAGGAAACTCAATATCAAGGAGAAATAGATATTGTTTTTTTAGTCCTACCGTGTCCACATATCTTTTTGATCACACTGTTTCAGCAAAAATACAAAATTCTATATCCAATCAAATTCGTAGCCGTAGTCAAAAATGTATGTCAATTTAATACAAAATGAAAACATTCGTGCACATTGAGCAAAAACATATCGTAATACATTTAGTAAAGTTTCAATTATGAACTTTTCAAGCAATATAAAAAACAGAGCCGACGCCGTGTTTCTTTTATAATTTTCTTGCAAGTGGCATCATAGTGCTACTTTTTGTCTGCCCGTATTGTTGTTGGTAGCTTTCTGGTGAATTTCTCGAATTTGTTGAATTTTCTATTCCTGCTTAAGGTTTTTGTTGGTAGCTTTTTGGTGAATTTCTCGAAAGAGTTGAGTTTCCTATCCCTGCCTAATGGGGAGTTTCTTATTAGCGGCAGAGGCCTTTCGACGTCGACAGTTAGACCTACAGTCCTACATGATTCGAAAGCAAATAGAACTATAGCTGCAACTTCGGCCCAGTGTTGCCAGTAATTCAGAACCAAATTTCCCGCGAAAACCAAACAAAAATCCCTTTTTCCCTCAGTGGCCGATAGAAATTTCCCACGAAAATCCCCTCAAACAAAACCATATTTTTCCTGAACAAAATGTTGATCATCGCTATATTTCTTAACATTAAAACCTTAAGGTAGCTCCGTAAAATTACATATTGTATTTAAAGAAAATGTACGTTTGAAAAGGCCCCAAGACGACTACTATTAAGGCAAGTTGGTGGGGAGATATTAAAGGCCATTAAGGGCCTCATTTTTGTTCAATTTCTTCATGAGAACTGCCCTCTTGCCACCCCTAATTATAATTATAGGCCGATCGCTAAAATTTTTTGGAGAGGATGTTTATTACCAAGAGCAAGCATACATGAAAAATTTGGGTTATGTCCCATTTGAATTTCAGGTGAATTTCAACGCCCAACTTTCTAATATTTGAAAATTCCTTTTACAACCCCAAAGTGAAATATAGAATATGATATATGTATATATCTACATATTAACAATAAATACGTACTAATAGTTCGTTATCACATCCACATTCGAGCATGCTCCTGCGAGCGGCTCGGCTCGATGCAATGCTCGATCGTAATAGGTCATGTTAGCGAGCCAATTCATCAACCAACATTACCGCATACGATCGAGCATTGCATCGAGCCGAGCCGCTCGAAGGAGCATGCTCGAATGTGGATGATCCACTTAGGGCCTTGTATCGATTATTGAAAAATCCCTCTATCGTATTCAACAAAGCAAAGAAAATCCCCTTTTCCCTTTTGACAATATTTGGTACAAAAATTCCCTCAAAATGGGAAATATCCCTCAACCTGGCAACACTGCTTCGGCCAGAAGCTATTACGTGGTACACCACACTTTCTATTACGTGGTTCACCACAACACTCGGCTTATGGCGTGGTTCACCACAGTTGAACTTTTTCACCAAATCATGCCATAACGCGCCAAAATTTGGGCGAAGTTGCAGCTATAGTTCTATATGGTCGAAAGCAGACTAAACCATATAGAACTATAGGTCTAACCCTTCTTCTTCCTAATCCCTGCAATGTGTTAGAGCTACGCTGCTTCAACATAGGCATCAGTGCTGTCGGAAATACTACAATTGTAGTATTTTACTACAATTTCATCATCCTTACTACTATACTACTAAAATTGAAATATTACTACATTTCTCTAATGCTATGTTCTCACTATAGGGGTAAAGTTCTTAACCCGATACTTTAACTCTAAGCGTTCATATCAGCTTCGAGCGAGTTAGGGTTTACTAACGTCATATGACCCAGCCGGAAAGTTCACTACTTCTGTACTACTTCCGAAGTGGTGAAAATTCATACTGGGGCTACTCGCATTACTAACTCTAACTGTTAATGAAGTTTGTTAGAAGATGGCCGCTGTTTTCATTACATGCATGCGATAATTTCCGGCTTGGGAGTTTGAAAACTAAAAAACGCGCAAGGTATATCTGATATACTATATCATCGAGAAATTGCAATAAAAAAAAATGGAATTTGCTTTAATAGAAATGTTTAAAGAAGCTGAAAAAGCCAAAGGAATATTGGAAGCAATAATATTAGAACAGCATTGCAATATCCGCAGGACCAAAAAAAGATTAATGGAGCTAATAGTGAAAGCGGCATCACAAAACGATCCACGACCTGTGATCAAATTTTACATATCCAAACACATCCTTCACCTCTCATTTGCTGCACGGGGAAAGCTTCCCTACCAGTGCCGTATTAAACATTAACCCGGTTTTTGTATTCGGTGTTAGCAAATGTAACTGAAAATTTCAAATGCAACTCTGCGCTAACCTCAGAGTTAAATGTTAACCCGGAGTTTATTTTCGTGTTAGATGATTTTTTTTATATGTGATTTGACATTTGAAACCCTGGGTTTCGCCGATAACCCTAACCCGGCCTAGTGAGAACATGGCATAAAAATGCAGATCTATATAGTGGTTTACAAGTATCCGTCAAAAAATTTTTTCTCAAAAATGAAAAAAGACAGCTATACAATATTCTTGTTTTTTCTTTTAAATTTCGTAAAATTTACTCGGATACAATAGTACCATTCCTATTCCATCCAGGAAATAGTTTTTAAGAGAAGTCCATTCGTTAAATATTACACATTTCCAATCCATTTTATTTGATTTCCCAAAAGTACTACAAAATGCCCTAAAATACTACTAAAAAAAAAAGCAGGCTATACAACTAAATGAAAATTGAAAACGACAGCACTGATAGGCATATATCATGAGGAAAAGAGAAGCACGCTATGGCAGCGAAATCTTTAGCTCTGCTCTGGTGAAATGCATTGCCACTTTTATTTTTAATTTTGGGAGATTTTCGAGTTCATTACATATAAAATATCTACCAAACTCACAAAAAGATAAGAAAAGCTTGAAAAACATAAAACTAATCAAGGAAACTCAATATCAAGGAGAAAAATAAATTGTTTTTTTAGTTCTACCCTGTCCACTTAACTTTTTGATCACACTGTTTCAACGAAAATACTAAATTCTATGTACAATCAAATTCGTAGCCGTAGTCAAAAATGTTTGTCAATTTATTACAAAATGAACACATTCGTGCACATTGAGCAAAAACATATCGTAATACATTTAGTAAAATTTCAATTATGAACTTTTCAAGCAACGTTCTGAGGAATAAGCAATTAGAACGCGTACAGTGCCATCGTGATCTGAGAGTTCTTTTAGATACAAAGCTGAAATTTAACTATCACATTCAATCGATTGTTAGAAAATCAAGAAGCTTACTTGGATTTGTTAAACGATGGTCTAGAGAATTCAACAATCCATACATTACTAAGCTGCTCTACATTTCACTCGTGCGTCCTACACTTGAATACGCGTCTCCTGTTTGGTGTCCACAATATACTATATACTCCGATCAAATTGAATCGGTGCAAAAACAATTTGTCCTATTTGCCTTGCGTGATCTCGCATTCGATGCTACTGGAAATCTTCTGTCATATCAAAATCGCCTCAGGATGATTAGACTCCCATCTTTAGATAGCCGTCGTATTACAGCTAATGTGATGTTTCTTCACCAACTACTCTCTGGACTAATAGATTGCCAGTGTTTACTTGCTCGTGTTCCTATCTTCGTGCCAGCAAGACCACTTCGATATTACGAACCTGTTCGTTTACTTCCACGTAGTGCTAATTATACAGATTTTGAACCATTAAGGGTAATTTGTAGGGATTATAATGCTTTGTATAATTTTGTTTGTTTTTCAAGAACACTTCAGTCAATTAAAAATAGTATTATATGCCTGCCACACGTAGATCGAAATTGAGCAATTTCAAAAAATTTCAGAACAAATTTGAGATTTGAAATTGAGGCAATTTCAATTTTGTTCTGAAATTGAGCAATTTCGATCTACGTGTGGCAGGCATATTACACTGTTTCTTAACTCCACCTAGAGTTAGACCTATTTTTAAGCAACTTAGCTGATAGATTTATAATATCTTGTAGCTGAGTATAAATAATAAATAAATAAAAAATAAATAAATAAATAAATAAATAAAAAACAGAGCCGACGCCGTGTTTCTTTTATAATTTTCTTGTAAGTGGCATCATAGTGCCACTTTTTGTCTGCCCGTGTTGTTGTTGGTAGCTTTCTGGTGAATTTCTCGAAAGAATTGAAATTCCTATTCCTGCTTAAGGTTTTTGTTGGTAGCTTTTTGGTGAATTTCTTGAAAGAGTTGAGTTTCCTATCCCTGCCTAATGAGGAGTTTCTTATTAGCGGCAGAGGCCTTTCGACGTCGACAGTTAGACCTATAGTACTAAACATATAGAACTATAGCTGCAACTTCGGCCAAAAGCTATTACGTGGTACACCGCACTTTCTATTACGTGGTTCACCACATCACTCGACTTATGGCGTGGTTCACCACAGTTGAACTTTTTCACCAAATCATGCCATAATGCGCCAAAATTTGGCCGAAGTTGCAGCTATAGTTCTATATGGTACTAACTATATGGACCATATAGGACTATAGGTCTAACTCTTCTTCTTCCTAATCCCTGCAATGTGTTAGAGCTACGCTGCTTCAACATATTCATATAGCATGAGGAAAAGAGAAGCACGCTATGGCAGCGAAGTCTTTAGCTCTGCTGTGGTGAAATGCATTGCCACTTTTAATTTTAATTTTGGGAGATTTTCGAGTACATTACATATAAAATATCTACCAAACTCATAAAATGCCATGAAAAGCTTGAAAAACATAAAAATAATCAAGGAAACTCAATATTAAGGAGAAATAGAAATGGTTTTTTTGTCCTACCCCGTCCACATAACTTTTTGATCACACTTTTTCAGCAAAAATACTAAATTCTATATACAATCAAATTCGTAGTAGTAGTCAAAAATGTATGTCAATTTATTACAAAATGAAAACATTCGTGCACATTAAGCAAAAGTATATCGTAATATATTTATTAAAGCTTCAATTATAACTTTTAAAGCTTTATAAAAACCCGAGCCGACGCCGTGATTCTTTGATAATTTTCTTGCAAGTGGCATCATAGTGCCACTTTTTGTCTGCCCGTATTGTTGTTGGTAGCTTTCTGGTGAATTTCTCGAAAGAGTTGAATTTCCTATTCCTGCTTAAGGTTTTTGTTGGTAGCTTTTTGGTCAATTTCTCGAAAGAGTTGAGTTTCCTATCCCTGCCTAATGGGGAGTTTCTTATTAGCGGCAGAGGCCTTTCGACGTCGACAGTTAGACCTACAGTCCTACATGATATGGACTAAACGAAAATCAGCAGCTACACGCATACTGTGTGTGTGCTGTTGTGACCCTGCAGTAATTCCAACTACTCTCCAACTACTCCCCAACTAGTCACAAAAATACCAGGACTACTCCCTCTTAATTTGCCAACCAATGCTTTGAACTGTCTTTTTTAACGTTGAGCTGTCATTGGAAAATAACTAGTCACAGTTTTTGCTCATATGAACTAGACCTGGAGTATATACAGTTGGGTCAATTTTTGGTCAATTTGTTTTTTTGCACATTTTATGAAAAAAAAAAAATTATTTTCTCGTCTTTGGTTTGTATTTTTTTTTTCTCTTTTGTTTTTTTTAAATCTTTTCTTTTTCACTACTTTTTTAGTTTTCTCGCCTTGACCGAGCCTCGAACCGCTGATCTCTGGGTTGGTAAGTCAGCGTCTTAACCATTACGCTAAACAAGCAAATTTAATGTATTGATCAAAACGCTCATTTGAGTTTTTGGTAGCTGAAGTTTTTGTGGAACGCACGAGTAGAATTTTTAATACCAAAATTTTTAATTGAAAAATAAATACATAATAAAAAAAAAAAATAAAAAATAAAAAAAAATACTTAAAAACATTTTTTTATTTCAAAATTAACTATTAAATAAAATAAATTAAAATATTTTTTTTTTTTAACGGTTTTTTATTATTGCATCTTCATATCCTATGAACTAACAACAAGTTAATGAATCTTAAAAATAAAAAATATTTATTAATATTATATGCTTTTCAGTCCACGCCAACGCGTGAACTGGGCTGCCTTTCCGTATGATGAATCCATAGATGGGTTTCCAGGAGGATTTTTTTGTTAAAAAAATTTTTTTTTTCAAAAATTTAGAGGGGGCTTAGTTGTGAGACAGTGATGGCAAGTCACGCCTTTTTAGCCTTGAGGAGCTGTTTGTTAGCAACAAATTTCTAGCTAATGGGTTCGGATGTCGGGACAACCGAGTGCAATATTTGCGGCTTAATGAGATAAGCTCGTTTTTGACCATCGGGGTACAAAGGTCTTTATGTGTGTTTTCGTTTTTTATAAACCATGGAGCACCAGTTATAGTCCGAAGAATTCTGGACTGTGAGCGTTGTATAATGTCTAATAAAGAGTTGCTGGCTTTTCCCCAGAGCTGGGAGCCATAAGTCCATATAGGCTTAAGTGTTGCGTTATAAAGAAGCACTTTGTGTTCGAGCCGCAATCTTGACTTACTGTTGAGTAGCCAGTGCAGTTTTTGGGCGCTCAGCTTCATTTGGGTGCGTTTTGCCTCAATGTACTTGCGCCATGTGAGTCGGCGATCTAAGTGAATGCCTAGATATCTCACTTCATTGGCCTGTGGAACTCGTGTGTTATTAAGCATAATTGGAGGGCATGTCTCGCGACGCAGCGTGAAAGTAATGTGGGTGCATTTGCTGTCATTTACTTTTATTCTCCAGTTCGCAAGCCAGTCTTCAACAGTATGAAGATGATTATTAAGAACTCGAGAGGCGACCACAGGATCGCTGTGTGCATACAAAATTGCTGTATCGTCTGCAAATGTAGATGTGAAGAGTTCTGGGGATACAGGCAGATCAGCCGTGTAAATCAGGTATAGCAGGGGCCCTAGGACACTACCTTGGGGTACACCTGCTGAAATGTCATATTCATATGTCGTGTGTGTTCCATATTTGATTTTGAACTTCCTTTCAGAGAGGTAGGATTGTAGGACTTTGTGAGTGTTTTCGGGAAGGGTATGTTTAATTTTAAACATTAAGCCAGAGTGCCATACTTTATCAAAGGCTTGCGAGATATCCAGAAATATGGCGGAACAGTGTTTCTTTTTATACCCGACACACTCTGTGTCGAGGGTATATTGCGTTTGTGTGGTTGTCTGTAACACCCAGAACCAGTCGAGATAGACCATACAAAATGTATATAGAAATGATCAGCGTCACCAGGAGATTCGATTTAGACAAGTCCGTCCGTCTGTCCGTCTGTCCGTCTGTTTGTATACAGTTATCTTATCGAAGAAGTTGAGCTATCTTGACAAAGTTTGGTATGCGTGCTCACGGGGACATGAGTAAGAACAAGTTCGAGAATGGACCCGATCGGACCATTTTTAGGGGTACCTCTAGTACTAGGGTCTGTTACGAAAATCACAAAAACTGCTCTAAACTCGAAGTTTTTCAACATATTTTGATGAAATTTGATATTTGAACATGTTTCAAGGCAAGTAATACGATTTCCAAAAATTTTAAAAGTGGGCGTGGCAGAAGGGCGTTTTTCGAAAATTGTCCCCTACACCCGAACTTCAAATGGGACTTGAACGAAAGTTGGCACTTATGCTTCTTTTGTAGCAATAAACATTCTCCCAAAAAATTTCCTAGATCGGTCCATTGTTAAGGGTACCTCCAGTACTAGGGTCTGTCACAAAAATCTCAAAACTGCCTCAAAATCGGACCTTTTCCAAATATTTCAATGAAACTTAGGATTTGAGCGTATGTCTAAGCCTCCGATTAGAATTCCGAAAAATTGGAAAAGTGGGCGTGGCAGAGGGGCAGTTTTCATAAAGAAATATAACAAAAGTCGGTGTATTGGGCCCCCATATGGCCTTAAACACCTCTTGATATTAAACATTATTTGAACACGTGTGTCTGTGTCGGGTATTCTATTGTCAGGCTCGCCTGACTATAAAACCCTTACTTGTTTTCAAATGCGTTTCTGATTTCGGTGGTAACTCTGTTTACCTGTTCAATGGTGCCATGGCTTTTACGAAAACCAAACTGGTGCTGGGGAATAGCTCCAGAGATTTGTAAGGGTGGTAAAATTTTTGCTAAGAGACATTTTTCAAAGACTTTTGAGAGTACTGGCAACAAGCTAATTGGCTGATATGATGATGGGAGTGATAGGTCTTTTCCTGGCTTAGGGATCATAATTATGTTCGAAATTTTCCAGGGTCTAGGATAATATCCTAGCCTCAATATTGCGTTGAATATGAAGAGGATTAATCTTGTTGCTACAGTGTGGAGTTGTTGCACCATCTGTGGGGTTAAAAGATCAAAGCCTGCGGCCTTTTTTGTGTTTAGCTCGCCAATGATAAACTTGATCTCCTTGTGCTGAAATTCGCCTATATTTTCGATTGATCGAGGGTTTATTTTGGGAAATTGAAAAGCGTTAGTGCGTGGGTTGGGCTTAAAAACGTTTTCAAGATATTTAGCAAATACATGCGCTTTTTCATCGTCCTTTCTAGCCCAGCTTCCAGTGTTAGTACGCAGTGGTGCTACGTTTGTTTTGGGTGCCTTCATCTTTTTATTTGCTTTCCAAAGAGAATAGTTTGATTCCGCTGTCGGGCTCAAATTTCGAGTGTAATTTTCTAGATTAGTTTTCAGATCATTATCAAGAGCTTCTCTCAGGCGCTTAGTCGCTTGCACTAAGTTAACTTTCGCGGTGGGTGAACGTTGTCGCTGCCATTCCCTTCGTAGGCGTCTTTTTTCTCGTACAAGAGTTTCGATCTCGCTCGAAGTATATCTTCGAGGTTCTTTTGGCTTGCTGATTATTTTTGGGGTTGCATGAACTGCTGCCGATATCATGATATTGTTTACCTCTGTTACGGCATCATCAATATCACATTCGCTTCGGAGTATAGAGTTCTCGTTCAAATGCGAGCTTATATATTTTTTGTATTTAAGCCAGTGGGTTTTATTTGTTACAATTCTGCCGGGTTTTTCGGTGAATGTGGGCAAGCCCATCATTGTAATTATAACAGGGGAATGGTCGAATGACAAATCGAAGCTGGGTTCAGCATGTAATTCGCTACGATCAAAGTTTTTGCTGACTGCAAAATCAATGAGGTCGGGTTTTTTTTGCAAATCGGAAGGCCAGTAAGTGGGTTGACCTGTTGAAATACAGTCAAAATTTTCACGACTATTTATTATAATTGAATATAGTTGTCGCCCTCTGGGGTAATTAATCTAGAGCCCCAGTGTGGGTGCTTAGCATTATAGTCCCCAGCTGCTATAAATTTGTTGCCAAGCTTTTGGAAGTACTCTAAAAATTGTGTACCAGTAACAGAAAACCTCGGTGGGCAGTAAACTGCACTTAAAGCGATAATGCTGTTACCATAATGCAATGAGATAGACGTTGCTTGTAAGTAATTTTGGGAAAATTCATCCATTAAATTGTGTTTTATTCGAGTTTTGATCAAAACGCCGGTGCCGCCGTGTCACAGTGGCATTTTTGAGCTATCTGGGAGCGAAAAATTAATAACTTTAAAAGGAAAACACATATTTAGTTGTAACTTTGTATATATATTAGTTGGATTACTTTCCGATATAAAATTGAATAAACACATATACTTTATTTTATTTAACCCTTTAACTCCCATTGTTTTAAAATCTTTAATTACGACACTTTTTTGTTAATTAAATGCAGACTTGACAGAGTGTAGCTTCAAGTTATAGTTCGGAAGTTCGGATGTCAAAGGTTAATTCTAGTATTTGTAACCAAAATGTAACTAAAAACTTACAAAAAACTATTAAAAGAATGTTTTTGGTTTCGTATTATAAAAAATAAATCTTTTCTTTTTTTTTAAGAATTTCTGTCCTTTAAGAAAGGAGAACATATTTGTTTTACTCCTCACGCTTTTTTAGTAGAGAAAGAACTTCTTCAGTAAATACTTGGTGATTTTTATAGAGTCTTCTATTCTCTGTAGATATGGATGATACTAATGGATCGGAAGTGAAGAGAAGCGCATACATAAGGTCTTCCATGGTCTTCTCTCTGCTTATTTTTCGGGTGTGTAACTCTCGTAACCTCCTCAAATCTTTATTGCGAGCTTCTAAAGCCTCCTCCGACATCATGCCTATTGGGAGTGAGAATGATTTTATAATTGAAGCTCCATGAATTAAAATCCTGTGCACACTTGGAGGCATGGGATACCAAGGATACAATTTAACATATATTTCAGCTGTCTCTCTGGAATACTTTGAGAAAGCGTCTAGGTTTATGTCACTTCCACATGACATGCAATTAGGAAGAACCCCAAATCTACGAATAAGCTCCTCGCTTACTCCAGTAGCTGCGGATGCTAGGGAAAATTCATTGAAAAATCGACCTGCAGTATTTCCATCGTTCGAGGACCCGCAGCCTTGCCTTGGAATGTCTACACACAGATGCATGGAAGTTTTTATATTTTTTTGAATTTTTTTTTAGTACTCTCCAGCTCCAGTTTTTTTTCTGTCCCAGTTATTCTCCAACATTTCAAGTCTAAGCGATACGCAATGTGAAGTATGCATTCCAGAAACCTTATGTATGCGTGCAAAGTGGACATTCCAAAGTCAAATAAGGATTTGTCACAGTCTCGTTGATAAACACTTTGTAAATCATTAATACTTTTAGGAGTAACTTTGCATATTCCACACACTTGCACGGAAGTATCGCTTATCACACTAAAAGTTTTGCCATCAATCATTGTTATATGCAACGAATGCTGTACGTTTATATTTTTATCCCCAATTTTTATAACAGTAGGCACCAATCTGACAACTTGCTCTTGAGCTCTTCTTATCTCATTTTTAATAACACCTAAAGTCTCTTTTTGGAAGCAAACTTTAATAGGGCGACAAAATCTCGTTGATGACGGCGATTTATTTTCCCATAGGATGAGGCTGTCATCAATTGTTTTTAACTGCAATAGAACCATGCAAACCACATACATTTTGCTATCATCGGTATTTTGATCTGCATTTCCGAATTTTTGATTATAGCTAGAGTGGCCTGAACTGCCATCACATCTCCATTTTGCTATTAAAATTAGTCCTTGTATCAACTGCTCAATTTTATTTTCGATTTGTCGACTTTCTACTTGAGCTATGCGTTGTACTGTGTGATCAACAAGGGACTGAATTTTAATCTCTGCTGAAATGTCCGTAACGATAACGTTTTCGGGATAACACTGCTTTTTAGCTGAAATAAGAGTGTTGTATGGTGGGTAAATATTGGCATTTCTTAGCTTTGCTTCTTTTTGAATCAAGCTGTACGAATGCTTTGTCAGATGACCATCGACAAATAACGACAAAGCTTCTTCTGAAGTATACGGTTTTTGTTGGGGATAAGAAAAATCAATTTTTTTTTTAATTTCATTTGCTTTTTGCGATCCTTTTGTGGCTTTTTTCATTATTTGTGCTACATCGCGCTTTCCTGCCTTATTTAGGCTAACTCGCGCAGCATAAGATAGTTCAGCATAAGTGTAACTTTTTACTAAATGTGCTACTCTCTTCCTCTTCATAGATTCACTTAAATGTTTAAAATCAATCCGAGGTCTGCCTTTTGACGTAGCGGTTTGATGCCCTGCATTAAAAACTAAATTATTTTCTAACCAAGATGAAGAGCGTTTGAGAAAGGAGCTTCGAGTTCTCCCAGCTTTGAGCCACTTTGATCGCAGATTTTTCAAAAATATTTTAACTGTGGTGAGAGGTTTTTCATTGCGTTCATTTTTCCATTCTTTAATATTCCATTTACTCCCAACATACTCAAATACAGCTGTTTCTTTCTTTCTTGGATTACGTTCGGCAACCCAAATCTCATACAGTTCTCTTCGCATTATTGGTTCCATTTCGAGCTAAGGCGCAAGTTGGCAGCTGAAACCGTTAGATATTTATTAAGAAACAACAACATAAAGATATGAGAAAGAAATCAGCGTAAGGCCGC
This sequence comes from Chlorops oryzae, assembly GCA_020466095.1. Classification (NCBI taxonomy): domain Eukaryota; kingdom Metazoa; phylum Arthropoda; class Insecta; order Diptera; family Chloropidae; genus Chlorops; species Chlorops oryzae. The sequence continues at coordinate 68,654,196 of CM035807.1, forward strand.
GTAAGCATAACATTTCCCACTTCATGAAAGTTGAGGTTTTGAATTAAAGCAACACTTTAGAACACTTAACACAAAACACTGCACTTTGTCTACCAACAAGTTAAGCACAAACATCAACATATGTTTAAAGAAATAGTTTTACCTGTAGTTTTCACGGAAATAAATAAAAATTCGCTTGGCTTTTTAAATATTGAAATATTGACGTTCCTAATGACCCCAAAATTCGCACGTTTTCGAAAACTTGCACTAGTAAAATATATCAAAAAGTTTGACAGCTCAAATCATAACGAATCTATGGAGCAAAACAAAAGAAAAAGTACCACTAGACACAGTGGATAAGTGACCTCAAAAATCAGTGTAAAAATTGTGAGAACTTCGATGTTGGATTTTGTATTTTTTCGCTCCCAGATAGCTCAAAAATGCCACTGTGCGTGTGCCTTTCCATCTGGGTGATGAGTGCCATAAAACGTATAATTTTTAATAGTAAAATTATTTTTGCTTGTGAGGTGGGTTTCACTGACGAGCATTACGTCAATTGAATGTAATTCAAGAAATGTTTGAATTTCAAGCTTGTGTTGTCGAATGCCGTTAGCATTCCAATGACAAATTTTTAGGACACTCATTTCTTTGCAATAAGAATTTGCATGAGTTGGCTTTGAGCCCGCATCATCTCTTGCAGCATTGATTGCACAGTTGAAGGTAACTGCATCATGCAGTTAGTCAAATTCGAGATCATTGATTCCAAATTTGATATGGCACCTTGAGGGTGTACCGCAGTGTTCGACCTGACAGCGTCAGCATACGAAATAGTCATAGGAGTAGGAACAGGATGTGCTGCTGTTGCAAGAGATGCTTGAGGTTGGGTCGCAGTGTTAGACTTTACTGCGTCAGCATATGAAAATGCTTTGGGAGGAAGAGCAGCTGATGCTGGCCCTTGCTGGCTCGGCAAGAAGTTCGGAACTTCTTCGTGAGTTTTCCGCTTAGGTTGGTCTTTTTTTTTTATTGCCATGTAGATCGGGCATCCACGATAACTCGCTTTGTGGTTACCACCACAGTTGCTGCATTTTCTTACATCAGGGTTGTCTTGATCAACTTGACAAGAGTACGAAGAATGCCGATCTCCACATGTAGCGCACACGGGGTTCAAAGTGCAATAGTTTTGCGTGTGACCAAATTCTTGGCAATTAGAGCATTGAACCGGTCCTTTCCGCTTATGAGGCTCTTCGACCGTAATTTTGCGGTGTAGCAAAAATTGCAGATTGTATATTGGGTGGACCTCGTTCTTTTTTAGTTTTTGGGAGTTAGCTTAAGGATCAAGCTCAATGCGATATAGGGGTTGCGGAATATTTTGTTTGTTTTTAATATTAAAAACGGTTTTCGTTGGAAAACCTGCAGCTTGCAGAGCGCCTTTGATCTCTGCTGGGTCAAGTGAGGGCTTAAAATATAAACATAAAAAAACTTGGTAATAAAAAAAAATTATTCTCACCCGAGCCAGGGATCGAACCCCAACCCATGAGGTCGCTGAGCGATAGTCTTAACCGTCCAGCTAACTACCTTTCGGTGGCGCAACGATCAGAATGCGAACTTAAAGCAGACAATAACAATTTCTTTTCTACTTCGCAATCGAAGCACAAAGCGAAAGGAAATCCTGAAACTCACCCCCCGTAGATCTTCGTAGATACATAAAATACTGTACATTTTGACTAGTCATATTTGGAGTAACCTCAGAGTACTCCTGTTTGGCAAATTGACCTCTTCATTACTGCAGGGGAAATTGAATTTGCCACCACTGGCATAGTTTGGCATACACGTGTATGTGCAGTACTGTTTTAAAGTAATCAGAGCTGTAAGTGTGTTAAATCATTTTCAACATTCAGCCTTTCGAATTTTCTTACAGAGTAGTTTCGCTATATAAGAAAAACAATTTTGTCAAGAAATTTCAATCTTATATCCGGTTTTTTCGTATATAAAAACCCGCTTATTAGAAAATTTTTTTTTATAAAATAAAAACCGTTTATTGTTGTTAAATTTTTGATAAAACAAAGTTTCTTATATAAAAAATTTTTCCATACAAAAAGATTTTTTGGTTTTGGTAAACAGTTTTTTAGAGGCGGGTGTTTCTTATATGGGGCATTTCACGTCAAGTGTACCCGGTCAAAAAACTTTATACCTGGGATTTCGATGAAACTTGGTGGAAATGTTGCGCTATGAGAGTCCATGAATTGTGCAAAAGGAGGAGGGGAAATATTGACCGGGTGCCTCGATACATGGTGTTAAACTTTCGGTCCTTTTTCTATTCAAAAATTTCTACGTCTCGCAAATTGGCAAATGAAAACAAGTAAGAAAGCTAAAGTCGGTCAAGCCCGACTTTGCAATACCCAGCGTCCCGACATTATGAGCGCACTATGTTTTGCTTCTCTATTTGTGGGCGTGGCAGTGGGACGGCAACATAAATTATTTCCCTACACCTTTCATTCGCCTTGGTGAACCCATGTTGCGAATTTGAAGCTTCTACGCCTTTTACTTCGGAAGTTACGAAAAATCTTCATTTGTGGGCGTGGCAGTGGGCGGGCTACATAAATTTTTGTTACTACACCTTTCATTCGCCTTGGTCAACCTATGTTGCGAATTTGAAGCTTCTACGCCTTTTACTTCGGAAGTTAAGAAAAATCTTCATTTGTGGGCGTGGCAGTGGGCGCGCCACATAAAATTTTTTCCTACACCTTTCATTCGCCTTGGTGAACCTATGTTGCGAAATTGAAGCTTCTACGCCTTTTACTTCGGAAGTTACGAAAATTCTCCATTTGTAGGCGTGGCAGTGGGCGGGCTACATAAATTTTTGTTACTACACCTTTCATTCGCCTTGGTCAACCTATGTTGCGAATTTGAAGCTTCTACGCCTTTTACTTCACAAGTTACGATAAGCCCTTATTTGTGGGCTTATTTGTGGGCGTGGCTCATGGAGGGCGGCGTCCATTTTTTTCCAGGTTATGTCCCTTTCCGTATTTTTACCAGTACACCAAATATCAATGGAATGTGTTGAGTGGTTCGCAAGTTACAAGCATTTTACTGAAATCACATTATATTCATTTGTGGGCGTGGCAGTGGGCGGATGTCTCCCATTTTTACTTAGGATCATACTCGGATCCCGATATACCGGTGTGCCAAATTTCGACTTGATTGGTCCAGCCGTTTCGGAGGAGATCCGACCACGGACGGACGGACAGACGGACATGTCTAAATCGATTCAGTTTTTGATCCTGATCATTTCTATATATATATGTCTATATCTCCGGAGCTTAGTTCTCCCTGTTACAAGATTTGCACAAAACTAATATACCCCGCTTACGCTGGGTATAAAAAATTGATAAAGGATTTTTATAGATTTTTGTCTGCTCTTTCCGGAAAAAAAATATTACAATTCCCAGAAATTATTATTGATGCACAAAAAAACGGTTTTTATTTTTATAAGCAATTTTTCGCCGAATGCGACATTTTTGATATTTTTTAAAATATTTTTAAACAAAAGCTGTGCTTTTTTTCTATAAAAAGACATGTTAAACAGGATGAGATCTCCAACACTAACGACTCAATGGTGGTGTAGAACCCAGCGCGACCCACGCGCCAAGCACGCAGAAGCCGCTATTCAGCTGTGGCTGCTGAACTTCTCAAGTTGATAAAGCTGAATAGCGGCTTCTGCGTGCTTGCATCAACTTTTGTGCATCAATAATAATTTCTGGGAATTGCAATATTTTTTTTCGGAAAGAGCAGACAAAAATCTATAAAAATCTTTTATCACATTTTGTTCATTTGCTAATTTGCGAGACGTAGAACTTTTTGAATACAAAAAGGACCGAATGTTTAACACCCTGTATCTAGGCACTTGGTCAATATTTCCCCCCCTCCTTTTGCACAATTCATGTACTCTCATAGCGCAACATTTCCACCAAGTTTCATCGAAATCCCAGGTATGAACTTTTTTGAGCGGGTACACTTGACGTGAAATGCCCCATATACGAGTTTATTATGTAGCGCAACTACTGCACTGATATCATTCTAAAATTCGATCCCATGAAGTGCTGCGAGATCGTCGAAAATTTAAGCAAAAAAATATCTCTTTGTCTTTGACTTTGCAGTTATACTCAGAAGTAAATAAAATTTCCCATCCTTTCGTCTCACAAAATGTTTTCCTTATCAGGCTCGCTTGCGGACAGCAGAGCTGCCCATATGTGCGATTTGCCCATGCAAGATCAGTTGAACAACAGTAATCTAATAAATTATAAGTTATAAATTGAATTCATAATTCAGCATGGGCGCAGCCAGGAATTGTTTAAAGTCTTTTTTCGAGGACAAAAATCAATGAAAAAACGAGGACATTTTTTTTTTTTTTAAATTGGACATTTTTATTAACAAGAATATTGAGAGATACTTTAAAAGTATCATTTTTTGGTTTCTCAAAGTAGAGAAACATCGTTATGCTATGTTCTCACTGTAGGGTTAAGTTCTTAACCCGATACTTTAACTCAAAGCGTTCATATCAGCTTTGAGCGAGTTAGGGTTTACTAAAGTCATATGACCCAGCCGGAAAGTGGACTACTTCTGCACTACTTCCGAAGTGGTGAAAATTCATACTGCGGCTACTCGCATTACTAATCCTAACTGTTAATGAAGTTTGTTAGAAGATGGCCGCTGTTTCATTACATGCATGCGATAATGTCCGGCTTGGGAGTTTGAAATATAAAAAACCCGCAAGGTATATCTGATATACTATATCATCGAGAAATTGCAAATAAAAATGGAATTTGCTTTATTAGAAATGTTTAAAGAAGCTGAAAAAGCCAAAGGAATTTTGGAAGCAATAATATTAGAAGACCATTGCAATAACCGCAGGAACCAAAATAGATTAATGGAGCTAATGATGAAAGCGGCATCACAAAATGTTCCAAGACCTGTGATCAAAATTAACATATCCAAACACATCCTTCACCTCTCATTTGCTGCACGGGAAAGCTTCCCTGTCAGTGCCGTATTAAATATAAACCCGGTTTTTGTATTCGGTGTTAGCAAATGTAACTGAAATTTTCAAATGCAACTCTGCGCTAACCTCAGAGTTAAATGTTAACCCGGGGTTTATTTTCGGGTTAGATGATTTTTTTTATATGTGATTTGACATTTGAAACCCTGGGTTTCGCCGATAACCCTAACCCGGCCTAGTGAGAACATAGCATTATTATATGAAATGAATCAAATCGATTTTATAAATTTTTACCATTGATTTCGCGTTTTATAAAACCAATTTTCTGGGATTTTCAGCAAATTTCCTAAGGACTTTATCTTCTATTTCGGATTTTCTTTCCTTTACCATTTTCCGATGCACACTGAGCAATGCTATTAATTGCGAGCAGCAAGCCAATAAAACAGTAAAAAATTCCACACATGGGTAATAATCGTTGATGCCCGCGGAGCAAGCTTCGGAGCATTGAGAGCGAATGCTTGTGTACATACACAAAAGGCAACAAGCAAGCTGAGAAATCGAAACCTGTTTAGTCTGACACATATAGGACTATAGGTCTAACTCTTCTTCTTCCTAATCCCTGCAATGTGTTAGAGCTACGCTGCTTCAACATATGCATATAGCATGAGGAAAAGAGAAGCACGCTATGGCAGCGAAATCTTTAGCTCTGCTGTGGTGAAATGCATTGCCACTTTTAATTTTAATTTTGGGAGATTTTCGAGTACATTACATATAAAATATCTACCAAACTCATAAAATGCCATGAAAAGCTTGAAAAACATAAAACTAATCAAGGATTTTCAATATTAAGGAGAAATAGAAATTGTTCTTTTAGTCCTACCTTGTCCACATAACTTTTTGATCACACTGTTTCAGCAAAAATACTAAATTCTATATACAATCAAATTCGTAGCAGTAGTCAAATATGTGTGTCAATTTATTACAAAATGAAAACATTCGTGCACATTAAGCAAAAGTATATCGTAATATATTTATTAAAGCTTTAATTATAACTTTTAAAGCTATATAAAAAACCGAGCTGACACCGTGTTTCTTTGATAATTTTCTTGCAAGTGGCATCATAGTGCCACTTTGTGTCTACCCGTATTGTTGTTGGTAGCTTTCTGGTGAATTTCTCGAAAGAGTTGAATTTCCTATTCCTGCTTAAGGTTTTGGTTGGTAGCTTTTTGGTGAATATCCCCAATTTGTTGAATTTCCTATGCCTGCCTAATGGTGTATATCCCCATCGCGGCAGAGGCTTTTCGACGTCGACAGTTAGACCTACAGTCCTACATGGTCTGACATCAGGCAGCGAACGAGCAAGACCTATGTCGGATGAAGCAAAAAGAGAGAACTAAAAAGGCGAAAAACGTTCTTCAGTGCAATGCGCACACACACTATCGCAAGCTTTCAATGTAGTGGTGGGCATCCCTGGTAATAATAAAATATTAATAGAAATTGTAGGTTTATGAAGACTTGAAATTTTCTGTCAGTTACGAACTTTTTTCCTGTTGTAGATAGCTATATAGAGTAAGCGAATAAAAATTTTCAAATTATTCAAATTTTCTTATAGTTTTTATTTCGTGAAAATCGGAGCAGTGTATGACAAGTTATAGGACTTTGAAGTCAAAAGATAGAGTATTTTCGCTCATACCGTGCAAATAACACACACAATGTGGGCATTAATAGCGAAAACAATGAGTGAGAGCGGGTTCTGCTGTGAGCACGTACGTACGAGTTAGATAGGAAGATATATTTAGATAGATTTAGGAAAGAATGAAAAACCTTTTAAAAAAAACTTTTCGCAACGAAAAAAATACTAGATTAGTTATTTGCGTGTTCACCAGCTTGCTCACAGAGAAAATCTACCTACCGTAGCAAGTAGAAGAATAAAACAGAATTCTGAATTATACGAAAGAATAATACTCTGGGGACTGGCCTGAAAAGTGAAAATCTTCGAGTGACCGAAAACACAAAGAAGTCAGATAAGAAAACAGGAAAACTGACACGAAAACAAATTCTTCTATTTCTCCTAGACTCCCTCCGTCCTCCTTCAAACCGAAAGGAGGGGGCAGCTTTTTTTCCCAAGCGTGCTGATAGTTCATTCTGGCAACTCTGTTTCTAGATGTTAGAGAAATCTCATTAAAAAGTCCTCGTTTTTCTGAAATTTTGCGAATTGTCCTCATTTTTTATAAAAATTTTCATTGATACTCCTTTTTTTTCCGCTTTTTTCCCAAATTATCCTCGTTTTTTACGAGAATACTCTTTGAAAAGTCCTCGTTGTTTCAGCATTTTCTCCAAATATCCTCGAGGACAAAGATTAATTTTTTCTTAAGAAACGCAGAATTTTTCGAGGACATTTGGCTTAGGTTGGGGCATTTGCCCCTACATTCCCCTACCTGGCTACGCCCATCTAATTCAGCTTTAAAAAGTGAGTTATGCGGGTGTGTGCTAGATTTCGATTCGAATCCAATTCGATTATTTAAAAAAAAAAAATGTCATTCTCAATGTTTTCGCTTTATTAAACAATCATTTATTGTCTAAAAAATAATCAATTTTGCTGAGTAAAAGCACAACTCTTTCTCGAATTCGAATCGAATGGGATTCGAAACGAAACAAAATCTAGCACATACCCATTGAATTAATTTTTTAAATTCATTTTTTAAGCTCGGTGTTATTTATGGCCTAGAATTTTTCAATCGTATCAATTGCAAAAATTTTCGATTTTATTTAAAACTTCTTAGCTAAAAACAAAGTGAGTTAACAGAAAGCAAAAAAATTTAATTCTATTATTTTGGAAATCAATTCAATCAAAATTTGAAATTTTTAACTGTAAATTAAAGAAACTTAAGCCTCAAATGATCAACTCTGTTGAGTTCACTATTTGCAAACTATTTTTAATTGCTTATAGCTGACGTATAAACGTAGTAATAGTTACAGATATAGTAATAGTTATCTAAAATGCCTCGACTGTCCAGTCTAATGTTGCAAGACGACGAGGTTTAGCTTGACAAAACATGTCAACTATTTCGTCAGTTGGTATATTGATTTCCTTGTGAACGTTGGCCAATGCCAATCCGTTAAGTCTGGGCTCGGACATATTTACACGCAGATACGTTTTCAATCTTTTTAGCAAAGAAATCGTTTATTTCGGCTGACGCCGAAGTGACAGGGATCTTCGAAAATAATTGTAACAATATCGTAATGTTCGGGAAAAAATTGTTGATTTTCTCCGATTTGATGAGCTGGAGGACCTCGAGTGCAGTTTGAGCTTTCTTAAACTCTGGGCTTTTGCAATTTTTGTGCCACAAAATTATTTCTTGTTTAAGCTCGGTTACGCTGCAGGTGTTTAAATCCTTATCATAGATTTTCGAAGTTTTGACAATTTTTTCAACAGTGTATTTGGTATGATGTGCTGGAATTAAATCCTCCAAAGCCAGAATATCCAGAAATTTTCCTTTGAATCTCAAACCCAGGAAGGAAATCATGCAGTCCAAGAAAGGATAGTAAATTGTAGCACTGAAAAAAAGTTAGGTTTTCAGTCTCGGTGTTAAGTAATTATCGCAAATTTAATGCTTGCTTTGGAAAACAAAATACCGAAAGTATTCCAACACCGTTGTATTCTCAGTGCGTATGTTGGTACGGGTTTCTTGCTGTGTACCAGGCGAAATTTTTGTTTTCTTGTTTTTTTATCACTCATATTCCGCAGAATTCTTTCTGCTTTGACATATTTATGATGACACCACTATTACGCCCCGGTTGCCACCCGTGCTAGCTACGCCACTGGATATATAACATCTACCAAAATCATAAAGTGCCATGAAAAGTTGGAAAAACATAAAAATAATCAAGGAAACTCAATATAATGGGGAAATAGAAGTTGTTTTTCCTAATTCCTTCACTTTCTATATAACCTTTTGATCACACTGTTTCAGTAAAAATGCTATAGGGCTGTCCATTAATTACGTAAGGGCGATTTTGACCCTATTTGACCCTCCCCCCCCTCCCCCACGTAAGCATACATTAGTATAAATCAGACACCCTTTATAAGGAGGCGTAAGATTTTTCGAACCCATGCTGCGGAAATGCATTTGGATCACCATACAAAACATTTTCGCGGAGCGCAATTACATTCGCTCTCTCACTCTCATTTGGCGATAGCGTTGCGGTGAGCACATATATTTGGTAGTGTGTGTAAACAAAAAACGCGTTGAAAGCAAAACAAATGAATAACTGTCTTGTTCGCATTAATTATGTAAATCAAAAAGACTTGCAAGAGGAGTACAAGTAAGCAAGTATTTGGAGTACTTGAGTAACACTAGTCGACACCAAAAAGTCCACGAACCAAAGATATGAATTCTATAGTCAAATTTTCCGCTGATTACGAAAATGACAAAAAAAAATTTTTTCTATCGCACAGTTTTTCCGTTATTAAAAAAAAAAAAAACCTTTTTTAAAATTTTTTTTAACATGTTACTTTTTTCACTATAACACCGTCACGTTTTTGCGAACAATAAAAAACATAGCATCGTTAAATCAACATGTTAAACAAATTGTAAAATAACAGTTTTTTTGAAATAACGGAAAAACTGTGCGATAGAAAATTTTTGTTTTTTGCCATTTTCGTAATCAGCGGAAAATTTTGCTATAGATTTCTTATGTTTGCTTCTTGGAGCATGGAAAAATCTAAAATTCTAAACATCTAAAACTCGTTCGCTATAAACAGCATACAATAAGCGGCGCACGCAAATACTTGGAATACAAGCTAGAACCATACAGTTATTTTGGCATTTGCCGGTATAGCATCGTATGAAAACAAGAGTCGATGAGAGTAAGTGGCGTATGCTACTTGATTCGAGAGAGAGAGAGAGTTAAAACATTGCTTGCGCGCTGAGCAGCAAGCAGCTCTTTTTCTCTATCTCTTTGCTGTATTCTTCTACAAGTGATGTGCGTTTTTTAAAGTACTTGGTGTTATCAAAGAAGCAAATGCATTTGCGCAGCCCTTTAATATCAGGTGTGTGATTGGATTCCCGGGAATTCATTTCCCCGGGAAATTGAAATAAATACTCGGGATTTTAAATATTTTCGAAATTTTTTAATTCAAAAATTTTATCGTATAGCCGCTCTTTTGTCATTTGACAATGTCATTTCTTTCAAAATAGCCATACATTCTTCAAAATATTGGAGGAACGAAATTCCCTTTCCCCAAAATATGGGGAAAGGGAATCCAATCACATGCCCGTATATAACTATATATGTCACTCAGGAGCCGTTTCTATTTTGGCTCTTTTCAACACGGTCTTGGGTACCCACCACGGTCTTGGGTACCCACCAAAATGAGTATTTCTCTCTCGCTCTTTTTTTGCCTGCCGAGTAACATCTCTTTCTAACTGGCGCGAAATGTCCCGCCCAAAATCCATGAGAGTGACATATATAGTAATATATGCACGTTGGTTTAGCTCGAAAGTGTGCGTCGGACGTAAAAGTAATTTGAAGAATGCGCGATTAAGAAATTCATTCATTAAATACGCATTCCAATTTCGCCTGAAACTTGGCAGCGTAGCTAAATGAAGAAAAGAATTTTGAGTGTGCGCGAATATGGAATTCATTCATAAATTACACCTGACGGTTTGAATTTGTCGAAATTTTGCAACGTATAATAGAAAAATAGAAACAGAAAATATTCGCTTTACTATTTGGTTGGTTGGTTGGTTGAAGTGGATGCCACTTAGGCCGTTTATCGGCCCATAGTGATACCACAATTAGTTTTTTCTTGTGTTTGTGCGTGTGTATGTCTTTTTATGTAGTGTGCCCCTAACATGCGATTTTTGAAAAACCAGTGCTAGGCTTGGAACATTACACTCCGTTTCGCCTGTGCCGGGAATCGAACCTCGGACCCTGGGATCAAGAGCATAGCACGCATCCCCTACGCTATCCCAGAGCCACCGCTTTACTATTTACTCCCGTAAGAATTGAATGCCTATTGCTATTTTTGGCTTACTCTTCAATTTTTGCATATTCGTACAGGAAAAAGCCAATATATATATATAATATATACAGGAGATTTCCGATTTAACGAGCTCAATGTTGCCAGCACTTCTCGTTAAATCGAATTTCTCGTTAAATTGAGTACCATCATAAAATCATTTTTTTCTTATTGTAAGAGATTAAAATTATAAATTGGGCTTATAAACAATTTTTTATTTCAAAAGTATTATTATAACCAAAAAAAAAAAACATAACAACTCTTCATTTTGGTTCATATTAAACATATACATAACGTCTATGTAAACAGAGTAAAAAACTTATGAGATCACGTTTTGTTTAAATTACAAAATACATAAGGTAATATGGGACATTCTTTTATAAACCGAACAAAAAAAAGGGGGAAAATTAACCTAGGTCTTTTCAATTGCGCGATATTTTTACAGCTTCTAGATATGAAATTATTCAACATGTAGTCCAAAATATTTCTCAGAATGCTTTATTTACGGAAGACCGTTAGTTTAAAGTTTGCTGAAAACCCGTTTTTTAACAAAAATTCAAAGAAAATTTGATGAATTGAATTGAGAGTTTACTGTCAAAGAGTAATGATGATAAGTAAACCACTGCAGTGTTGCCAGTAGAAAAATGTATTTTTGCGTTAAAAAAGGGGGAGGGGTTTGAGAAATCTTTTGCTTGATTACGTGGCGAGTCTGATTTATACCAGACCTGTAGCAATCCAACTTCCCGCGGGGGGCAAAGATATTTCCACAATTTTCTTCCTTTTAATTTTCGTAACTCCGCACACGCGCTTTTAGACTCCTCGCTTAACTATTTCTTGGATTCCTCTTTGTTTCTCTTTATGCTTTTTCACTGATTTCTTATGTTGCTCGCTAAACCGAGTGCACACAAAAACTTTTGTGCCATTTTGCTCGTTATATAAGATACTCAATGGAACGAATTTAAATGCTCGTTAAATGCGAAACTCGCTAACGCGAATACTCGTTAAATCGGAAATCTCCTGTATATAATAATAAATGCAAGGTGACATTCTTAATGGGGTTCTACTGTGTATTTTGCTATTACCACTAAGCATATAAATTATATGCTTAGTGATTAAACTGATATTTTTAAAACTTCTTTCGATACAATCGATGTTTCATTTGGGTCAAACGATAATTTTCTTTTGAAATTCGGGTAAGATCAAATAATTTTTCGCCTTTGAATATACTAAATTGAACTGAAATTAGACATGTAATTTTCTCAACTGTTGTAAGGCATGATGGAGCATAGTGCATATGGTGCACGACTTGGATTGCGAGGGTCTCGGGTACGAGCCGGATTTTTTTTTTATAGCAAACGAAGGACTTACGTTATTACAACCAACGAAAAATCCAAACGAAATTTAATTGCCACTTTTTTCCATTCATTTGGGATGGAAAATTATTTTCATGTGCAAAGACTTATGAATGTTAATAAAAATAATATTTAGTGGCCGACCATATATTCCGTCATCGTACAGTGGGGCGGGAGGGGGATTTAAAATGGTCAAAAAATTGGCTGACTTAGTCATCCCTATTATGATAGTCGACTACTGATAGAGAATCGAAAAAGTTTTATCTTCGACAAAAGTTTTTAATTTTCCACATACTAGAAAATGGAAATTTTTAGTCGACGATAGAACTTTTTCGATTCTCTATCAGTAGTCCACAATCATAATAGGGGTGAATAATATGGACGGCCCCTTCCGAGAAACGAAAAAATTGCTTTCCTCATTTATATTTTCAAAACTCCCCTGTAGTCAGTAGGTCGCCTCCGATATTTGTGACATGCCAAAATGCCAGTTCTTGATGACTAGCCATTTCACCTACCACATGAACCTGAAAGAGTTGTCTGCTTTAAGTTGGCATTCTGATCAATTGCCCGACAAGGGTTCGATAGTTCAGTGGTTCAAACTGTGACTCGACAGCCGCGAAGTTCGGGGCTCAATCCCTGCTGGCGGCGACAATGTTTCCTAGATTTTTTTCCCCTTTATTTTTATAAATTACAGTTTCTTTTTTTGTTCATAGTTCAGTTGTTTTGAAAGAAAAAATTTTCCCCGAAATTTTTAAGGTTTTATTATTATTTTTTTTTTTAATGGTTCATTTTCAAGTAAAAACTTTTCGGAGTGAAAAAATTCGTTAAGCACGTTTCCCAAAATCTGAGCAACCCTAAACTCAAGTGAGCATTTTGACCAAGAAACTAAATTCGTTCGTTTAGCGTAATGGTTAAGGTGTTCGCGAAGCGATCTGGTGCTCAGCGGTTCGAGGCTCGGTGGAGACGAGAAAATTTTAAGAGAAGTGTAAGATAAATAAGATTTGAAATAAAAAATAGATAAACAAAAAAAAAATATATATATATTATATTATATATAATATATAATAACACTGTGCTCGAATTTGGTACTTTTTTTTACCGACAACATGAAGACAAATCTTGTAAACATAATTGGAGGGCGCTGAATTCAGTCCCATCAACCGTTTTTCTGGATTGGCTCTAGTTTTTGAGATATCGCGGTTTAAAAATTATGACTTACTTCATTAAAAATATATATATTAGGCCGGGTCTATTTTTTTGACAAAAAATCGTACCCCCGGAAATGAAACTTCAGACAATTCTAAGCATTTTTGCCCAAGAAACCATGGGTATAAAATGAAACGTAGATCCGCGCTGAACGATGGGAAGTTTTAACGATACATATGTTATTAACAGGGATCGGATTTAACATTTTGAAAATATTTAAAAATATGTAAAAAAATACTTCGAATATTTTTTCAGATATGTATGTATATGTAATACTCATATTTCTTCAAAGTTAACATACTTGATTCATGGGTGTTCAAATGGGGTTGGTGTATTAATCTAATTTTTTTTTTTTTTTGAAAGGGCGGCTGCTGAAGCGAGGAAAGGAAAATCAAAACGTTTGATTTTTCGCTTATGTTTCTTGAGTGTATGATAAATTTTTTGTTTAAATAGATCCGTTGAAATCGTCACTTCTTCATTGCAAATTCGCTCTTCTATCAAAATGAGAAGAAATAATTTAGTTATGCCTAATAGTGGAAAATATCGTGAATTGGTTTTTATAATTTGGAAATGGATGATGATTTGCAACCGTGTCAGAATGTTTGTGCTTTCGGCTTTCCAAGCGATTTAAATGCACTGAATTTGCCAAGCAACCGCGACGTTCTGAGATACTATTTTTATTTAAGCGAGTGTGAGAAAAAAACAGACAGAAGTATACGTTCCTATTCAGGTTTTAGTACACAAGTAGCCAAAAAACTTGTGGAAATTTGGAATACATTAGAAACACCGCTTATTAATGCAAAAAGTGTGGTAAAAAAATTAAATAGATTGATCGAAAAATATCAAAAGGAAATAAAGAATACGGCTAAAATCAGCGCATTTTCAGCCTTTTTAGAATCGCTTGATGATGTATTTTTCATCGGAAAATGTCCATGCAAAATAAAAGCAACAACTTGCTCCTGTGGGTTAATATCTGTTCATCTGCAGGACTTCATACTTGACCAATGCACTGTTAGAAGGCATACAATTCCAGAATTTTTCCCTGAAGTAACCGCTCAAAAATCAACGTCTCCAACTAGTTTCGCACCCACGTACGCAACTGACTCTATGGATGTGGATTATGAAACCGAATATACAACACAGCCAGATTCGCTTAAGGGAGTATCTTACACTAAAAGGTACAACGTCTTTAATTTTGCAATGATGTGCGATAGATTTGGAGTATCCGACCGAGTAGCATCATGTTTAGCTACGGCTTTATTTAAGGACATTGGATTCAAGGATGACGATGGCGAATTTGTTGTTATGGACAAAGCTAAGGTGGCTCGGGAAAAGCAGAAATGTAGAGACTCGGTCTGGCGAAAACAGAGTGCTGATTCAAATATTGTAACGTTTTCGTTTGATGGCAGAAAAAATGATTCACTAACAATGGAGAAAATTAGTGAAACCTACCACACAAGGATGGTAAAAGAGTCCCATTTAGTGGTTTTGAAAGAACCAAACAGCCAACTGATGGGATATTTAAAAGTAGATGCCGAAGACGCTTGTACAAAACAGAAGCAATTGCAGGAGTTTTTTGCATCAAAAAATAATGAGAATGTGTGGTATTTGCTGCGACGGTGAAGTTACTAACACTGGTACTGAAAATGGAATTTTGCGAAGGTTTGAAATTTCGTTGAGTAAACCATTGCATTGGTTTATTTGTTTGCTGCATTTCAACGAACTACCATTTCGTCACGTCTTTAACGCCTTAGACAAGTCAACAACAAGTGGACCACGAACCGCTAGTGGGAGGTTGACAAAATTAATGGAAACCTGCGAACAGTTTGATGTAAGCAAGTACTTGTTTCATTTCAATTTAGTTTCTGTCGTAAGCAGTTGCAATAAAATAAACATATTCTTTCAGGTTGTACCTGATTTTGAACCCATCTCTCTGGGGGATATGCCTCCACCCATGAAAACTGATGACGAGGAAGCTCTTTCTACTGACGTAAAGTACCTATATCGGTTATCTAGAGCAGTTTCAAATGGCGTCTGTTCAGATAATTTAGCTAGCATGAAACCAGGAAAAATAGTTCATTCCCGTTGGTTAACTAAAGCCAGCAGATTATTACGCCTATACGTAACTACTAACTCTCCATCAATTAATTTGAAAACTCTAGCAACTTACGTTATGAAGATTTATGTACCAATGTACTTTAATGTTAAGTACTACAGCTCCGCTATTTATGGCAGTTCACTCATTTTTAAGTTTATAACGTCCACCCAATATTTACCCACGCATCTTCGAGAAATCGTTAATAACGTAGTCCAAAACAATGCATACTTTGCTCATCCGGAGAATGTTTTATTAACAATGCTCTTTGACGTTAGAAGAACTGTAAGAGAGAGAGCCTTAAAAAAAATTTTATATTTCCGTGATAAGCTGTATGATCCAACAAAAGTTAGAGCATATAAAAAACATCCAATTAATTTTAATTGTACAGACTATTTTGACTTGATCGACTTAGATGATGACAGTCTTCTATCTGAGCCCCCTTTCACTGCAAAAATTCCATATGAACATTTAATGGAATACCTTGACTTTGAAGATCCACCGATTCATGATCCAGGAATTCCCTCTCATATTCAAGCAACTGAGAGATATGTACAATTGCTCACTAGCGTTTCAAAACGCGTTGCAGAAAATAATAGAGAATCTGTTATGGCCGTAACTGTAGAAAGTCGTTCCCGAATACCCCGAATGGAGAGCAAACAGGACTTAAAAGTTTAGTTTTTAAATAACGTTTCGATCCTGCTTCCTTCGATTAACGCTGCTCGAAACCCATGCTGTTAGTACATAAGATAAAACACAAACAAAAAAGCTGAGTGTGACCGGTCAAATCCACACGACAAACTTCCCAATGAGAGGAAGAATTAAAAAAAACAGTTATTTTTTTTACAGTTTTACATTTGCAAAATTTGGCCAAATTTTTCTGATTCCTTGGTCTTACTATAACTAATCTTTGTGCAAAATTTCGTTGATTTCTGTAGCCTCCAAAGCGTTTTATAGGCGAAAAACATTTTGGGTTGTATGGGGGGTGGGTGGTGGGCGTGTCCGATTTCGCTGAAAATCTAATCAGCTCTAAGTTACGTGATTATGCGTCAAATAACACCAGTCCCATGTCGATATCTTTTTTGGTTCTTGAGATAATCGAGACGAAAAATTGCGAACGTACGTACATACGTACATACACACACACAGACATCCGCTCAAAAACTATACCATTACACTCTAGGGACCTTAAAACGTCCAGAAAAGTCAAAATTAGCGATTCGCAAAATCTAACTTTCTGACTCTAGTTCTTCTTCTTTATAACTTTAATTTACTGATTTATGATATAACTATTGATTTGTAAGCATTATAAACTTTAATTGAATTGTGATATACCTACTGATTTGTAAGCATTATTTGTGTATAAAAGCACCATTAAAATTAAATATAATGTGAAGAAAAAGATCACTTCTTTTAATTGCAACACGGGTTTTTAGTGCTTCTACTAAAATCCACAACACCACCAATTTCATAGTTTAAGGTGCTTCTACCTGTACTAAGCAAAGGTAGTAACAAAAGCTATTTTCACCCAAAAACAAATTGAAGTCCAAGATCATACTCTTGAGCTTCTCGTTTCTGGCTATCAACATATTTAAGCCAGGTTGTTACGTATTATTCTATTTTTCATAAAATCAGACTTTTAGCATCCAGACGGTTTCTTTGTGCGTTCATAATGAACTTGGATGCCGATTGAATATCGATGCATCGAAGAATATCGATGTATTTTTTGACGCATTAAAGCATTTTGGAGTTGCATTCCCGTTTAATTTTTTTAAAAGTAATACCGAAACCGATATGTTTTTTTTTAGGTTACGGTTACGGTATCGGAAATGAAACGGTTATGAAACGGTTACGGTTTCGGTTGCCAACCCTGTTTAGCAATTAGTTTACTAGCGTCCTTGCAGGGCACTGTGTTAAAACTCTGTTTTTACACCTTTGACCCTTTTCAAATGGACTTTTAAGAGGAGCAGGATTCCAAAGTCTGAAGCTTGCTGTCCCTAAAATATAAAATTTTCATATAAATTGTAAACCCGCTTTTGGTTCCCTTTGAGGAAATAGAAATAGATATCCGTTTTTTGTTCTCTGCTTTTTAATAAATTATTTAAAAAAAAAAAAATAACACCTATGGTCGGGATTTGAACCCACGGCCTTTCGCAACATAAACTAACGTCTCAACCAACTGCGCCGTATTAGCCCTTTGAAAACGGAGATATTTAGCTGAAGTATTTACTATGAGTATTCTACATACATATCTGAAAAAATATTCGAAGTATTTTTTTTACATATTTTTAAATTTTTTCAAAATGTTAAATCCGATCCCTGTTAATAACATACATATGTATCGTTAAAACTTCCCATCGTTCAGCGCGGATCTACGTTTCATTTTATACCCATGGTTTCTTGGGAAAAAATGCTAAGAATTGTCTGAAGTTTCATTTCCGAGGGTACGATTTCTTAGTTTTTTTTTACCCATACAAATCGACCCGGCCTAATATATATATATATATTTAGTTCATTTTGCTATATATTAATGCCAGAATTGTGACCATAGCTTTAATTACTTGAGTAGAATGCCTGTGCAAAACTTCGCTGCAATCGCAACGGTAATTGGTATGTTATAAGTGCTTATTTCAATTTTAATCTATCACATTTATTTAAAAAAAATTGAAGCATACTTTTAGGGGAAGTGAAACTGTTGACATTCGATTTTTTTAAAATATATTTTTTAAATTTAAAGAAACAGTTCTCAAAAAGAGCTTTAAGATCTGTGATGTTATTTAACAAAACGGCATAATGGGAAAGCACAAGGCTAGGAATCGAGAGCACTGAAGTTCCAACCCCAAAAAAAATTGCAGCGCAAAAAAAAATTTTTTTTTAATTTAAGATTTTTTTTGGAGTCAGAGTCAGGCCAAGTATATAGCAATTTGAACATTTGATGGTGTGCTATACTGTCCACAAAGTGTGTTGCGGATCATCGCTGCCGTAAGCAAGAAATTTATCGCTGAGAATATAATTTATTTGAGAGATTTTTATGAACAAAGATACCTTTGCATGCTATAGCTTTCTTTTGTCTTATTTCAATATTCCACGAATATTTCAAACCATACCAATTTAAAATGGGAGATATCAAAAGCGAAGAAATCGTACTGTGCCTCAAATTTGAGAATTTCTGTTATGTCTGCGGAAAATTTGTAGTTAGAACAAGTAAACGCAAAATAAAGGCTTCGAGTTACCAGTTGGTATAGAGAGTACTTTGGTTTGGGTGTTTTCCACGATGTCAACTGGGCTCCATCTTTCATTTGTGATTTTATTGTGATTTTGCTTCACAGAAATTTCTTTTCCTCGAACTTGTTTCGATGGTCATTTTATAGAGTGAACGCCTGCTACAAGATACAAAGTAATTGGGGTGGTGTGGAGTTCATCCGGCAAACTGACTCAAGAAAAAATCCGAAATTAAAAAAAAATATTTTGCGCTTAAATTTTTTTGGGGTTTGAACTTCAGTGCTCTCGATTTCTAGCCTTGTGCTTTCCCATTATGCCGTCTTGTCAAATATAAAAAAGGAGTCCCAAAATCTAAATTAATTTTTGGGGAAACTAAAATGTTTTAAGTAAAAACAAAATTATGCTTGCTTACTTTTGGGATTAACCTTTAAACGCGAAAATCTCCGTTAACTGAGCCACTCCCAATAAATCAATATCACTATTGTATTCAGCGCACTTTACTTAGTATTTCTAGCAGGCCCGCCTCTAGGGGGGGCAACCCGGGCGATCGCCCGTGCCAGCAAAATTTAGGGGCGCGATTTCGCTTGAAAGTGGAATGGAATGCGATTATTTTAAGAGTTGTATCAATTATTAAAATGCTTGGTAAAAGTTGTCTTGCTCTTCGAGGCACAAGCGACAATTTGTTTGAGTATAATAACGGTAACTTTTTGAAAACAGTTGAGTTGTTATCTGAATTTGATCCCGTTATGGAAGAGCACGTCAGTAGAGTGCTCAAAAAAGAGGAGATTTAAGCTCACTATCTCGGAAAAAATATACAAAATGAGATCATAGATCTACTGCATCAACAAATCAAGGCTCATATTATTGATGCAATTAAAAAATCCAAATATTTTTCCATTATTTTAGACTGTACTCCTGACATTAGTAAGGTAGAGCAAATGACTTTTATAATCAGATATGTTTCAATCAGTAAATGCGACTCTGATGTTAAAATTGAAATCAATGAAAGCTTTTTAGGCTTCTTACCAGTAGAAAGGTCCACAGGAAAGTATTTGTCCGATACTATTACACTAGTTTACAGAATTTAAAACTTTCGCTAGAGCAGAGACGAAATGATGGTTTTAAGACTAAATTGGGGTCGCTGATCACCATAATGGCATCCGTTTTTTTTCCCCAAAGAATAGTTTTTGAGATATGGGCAAAAAACGTGTTTTTTGGTTACTTAATGAAATTTTGCCAAATAACTCCAAAACGGCTAGTCTAAATAAAATAAAATTTTATCAGCATGAAGCAGAAAACTTTCCCCTTTGCAACGATATATCATTTGTTACAATCGGTGTCTTAGTTTTTGAGCTATAGGCATTTGAACTTGAAAAATGTTGACTTTTTTGGGTTTTTTTTTTTGAATTTTCAAAATTTCATTTGAACTTTTAAGTAAAAAAAATTTTTTTTTAATGTTTTTCGGTAACTAAAAATGATAAACATATATTTAACGTATATAGTAAACAAAATTTCTTCCAAATCGGTTGGCAAATAAAGAAGTTATAAGAGATTTTCCAAATTTACTCAAATTTTAGTGCCCTTATATTATGTACAAATTGGATTATTGCTTTTAGTGATGTAACGAATGTCAAATTTTAGCATGTGCCTACTCATATTCGCGAATGCGAATGCGAGTATTCAGTTTTTGAATCTATATCTCAAATTTAGCACACATCACCAAATCAATTCATTTATTTATATAGCGCACCAACTTTGGAAAAAAATAATTCTTTCATAAGTAAAAGAAATTACACATTTCGATGTTAAATTTCAAAGTGTTTAAAAAAAAACAGTCACATGACAACAACAAAACTAATCCGACGATTTCGTGCAAGCATAACGCCCCTGCGCAATACGCAATGTTATTGTCGTTTTTCGTTTAGCAGCCCTCAGACGGTCGTTCTTGTATGAAAATTTATGTGAAGGAACTTAAAGGCATTCCAAATGCGTTTAATTCAGGGATCGGCAAAATTGAAAATGCAAGTGTGTGTGAGAGAGCAGATTTTAAGTGTAATATCTGTGTAACGGTAGCACATAAAAAATTCTTTAAATGCTAAAATATTGGCTTTTAAATTTAAATTTAAAAAATCGATTAAAGTTTACATTTTTGGTCAATTTTCTGCTAATTATATATTCGCAAAATATTCGCAACATTTTGCGAATGCGAATGTGAAAAAATATGCGAATATTCGCGAATGCGAATGCGAATATTCGTTACATCACTAATTGCTTTCAGTGACGTTGAAGTGGACCGGTTGATTTTAGTACTGGGACGTCTATGAGTAAATTTGGAAAACCTCTTATAACTTCTTTGTTTTCCAACCGATTTGGAAGAAATTTGGTTTTCTAATAACGTTAAATATATGTTTATCATTTTTAGTCACCTAAATTTAAGTTTTTGTGCTCACTAGTAATTTGGTATAAAATACTTAACACCATTAATCCAATAAGCAAGTTGATGCAAACAAAGGATTTTGATCTAGCCTCTGCACTTGATCTTTTACAAAACTGCAAAATGTTTTTTAAAAATCTTCGATCGGATTCATCCTTCAATGAATTTATTGTTGATGCAAGAGAACTTGCTACAGAAATCGATGTAGATTCTAATTTTGGATCAACGATAGCACGACACCGAGTTAGAAAAATAAAGAGGAACTTTTCGTATGAAGCACAAGATCCCTTGCAAGATCCAAAAGAAAAATATAAAATTGATTTTTTTTATTTTACAACTAGCTGTCGCCAAGGCTCTCTCCGCGAGCCTTCGCGCCATCTAGGCTCTAACCGGTCTCATCCCACTTGTACCACTAATCCCACTTGTACCACTAATCCCACTTGTACCATTAATCCCCCTTGTACCACTAATCCCACTTGAACCACTAATCCCACTTGTACCACTAATCCCATTTGTACCACTAATCCCACTCGTTCCAATTATCCCACTTATACTACCAATACCACCAATAACACCAAACCACCAATACCAATAATCCCACAATTCATTCTGTAACATCAATTTATTAAATTCTTTAAATTTTTTCATTGTAACGCTCTTTGGTACACCACATTTTTATTTTTCCATTCACATTGTCGGTGTAAATGAATAAAACGGATGGTTTTCCTACACGCGAACAGGCCACATATAATTGACCGTGTGAAAACACCGGATATTGCAAATTTAAACCACAAACTGCTAACGATTGACCTTGAGCTTGATTGATAGTAACAGCAAAGGCCAAACGAATTGGAAATTGAAGTCGTTTGAATTCGAATGGCAACTCATAAGGTATCATTGAGATGCGTGGAATCAACATTTCTTCGCCTTTAAATTTGCCAGTCAAGATTGTTGCCGCAATAACATTTGTCATTAGCTTCTTAACAACAACTCTCGTACCATTACACAAACGTGGCTGATTGATATTTCGAAGCATGATGACGGTGACTCCAACTTTCAATCGAAGGTTATGGGGTGGTAGTCCAAGAACATCCAATGAATTAAGGAATTCTATAGGGTAATTCACTACTTCATCTTGGTTGGTTACCGTATCAACTGATTTATACGACACTAAATTTTTGATTGAATCGCTAAATTCAAATCATTGACATCCTTGTTTTTCGCTGCTAAAATGTTTGAAATCACCTGACAACAATATCAATACACCACCAAATAAATCAGGTTTATCTCGAATATCTCTCATAGTTCGGTCTAGTGCTTCCACTGATTTTTTATGTGCCATGGTATATTCATCCCAAATAATGCTGTCACAACACTTCAATAGTTTTGCCGTTCCTGATGTTTTGGAAATATTGCATATTGGTGTTTCAATAACTTGAATATTCAAAGGCAATTTGAGCGCAGAATGTGCTGTTCGGCCGCCATCTAATAAAGTAGCCGTCTCGAGAAAATTTTCTCCGCCGGAAAATGGAAGTCTTCTAAGCCACCAACTAAGAAAAGAAAGCGGTGACCTTTGCTTCATATTACCTTCCCAGTGTTCTTTGAATGGGAGAATTTTTTCCAAATCCGCAGGAGTATTTAAAATCAGGCTGAATGGTTCACAAATTCTTGCTGAAATATATTTTGGAATATATATACGAATCTAATTTCGACAAATGTAGTGAATAACGAAATCAATATCGAGTCGATATTATCGACAGTTTTCTTACAATTCACAAAAATGCTGATATCTCACGACACACGCACCAATGTCGCACACGCACCAATGTCGCATATAGCTTAAAACATTAAGGCAGACTTCACCTTTCAAACAAAAAAAACTGCATGCAAATCGGTTCAGCCAGTGCCGAGAAAGTTCAACACAAACACATTTCGCAACATTATTTTATATATATAGATTCAGGGTTACCTTTTTGAACCCCCTTTCTCATACGATTTTTTGTTCACAATGACCCCCTCTACCAACCCTATAAAGAAAAGCACGTTAGTACGGAACACCCTGTATAGATTGATACAGCACTTAACGCACTAGAAGCTATATTTGATCAACTTAGCAATCATAGCAAGTATTTTCAATTCTTATATAATATATACGATACAAGCGTCAAATCCAAAGATGAGCTTCTAAAAAATTGTAAGAATTTAGAGTTTATTTTAACTGACGGTGATTCTCTCAACATAAATGGCATAGAATTAGCAGAGGAAATTTTGGCTGTAACGGCACTTTTGGGCAAACAAGAAAGCCCCATCAATGTTTTGAAATTATTAAAAAAGCTCAATTTTGCCCCAAACCTTGCTGTAGCTTTAAGAATTTTGTTAACCATGCCCGTAACTGTTGCAAGCGGAGAAAGGAGTTTCTCAAAATCGAAATTAATTAAAAATTATTTACGCTCGAATATAAGTCAAAATCGTCTCAGCGGTTTGGCCTTTTTGGCAATTGAGCACGAAATTGCTGACAAAGTCAATTTGAATAATGCCATAAAAAAATTTGCAGAGCTCAAAGTGAGAAAAAAACCGTTTTTGTAGTGTTTTTGTACATATCTACTTTACATTAAGTATGTAAAAAAAAAATTAAATATTTAATTTAAAAAAGTATTAGAGTCCGACTGAATATTCGGCTCGGCTTTTGCTTACCGATTAATCGGCAGCAAATTGCATTCAGCTTCGGTCAAAACCGCCAAAAAGACGTAAGTGACAAAAGGTAAATTTTTCAGGAGAAGCTTTTTTAATTTGATTTATAAAAAATAGTTAAAGACAAATTGTTGGTTACGTGTTTTTTGTTTTAGCTCTATCCTCGTAACGGGATATTTGGCAGTTATGAAATTTTTACAGATGATCGATAACTCGTTTTATGATCGATTTTCATAAAAAAAGCAAAATCGAAAATTTGTTTGAAGAAAAAACAGTACTAAGTACAAATATTTTTTTTAAATTAGGTATGAACATGAAATGTGATTTTTTATTTTTGTTTTAAGCGTTATACATACATACCTATATGTAATGAATGGACTGAATTTTTGTTAATAAATTAAAAAAAAAAAGGAAAAAGTGCTCGACTTCGAATTTTTTAATCTTCGGTTTCACTTTCGGTAATCGGCCGAAGGTAATGCAAAATCTTCGGCTTCGGCTTCGGTTTACCACCATCGGTCGGACTTTATAAAATATATATAAAAGGGGCGCCAATTTGTAACTTTGCCCGGGTTAACGAAACGTCTAGAGCCGGGCCTGATTTCTAGATATGAACGCGGTCTGTAGGTTTTTTGAACTAGCACAGTGTAATTAATAAAATAAATTTAAAAAAAAAGTCAAAATACAAAATAAAATTTTTCTTTTTTCTCATTCGCGGGTGCTTGGCCATATTCTTGGCCCCTTTCGCTAGCGAAATGACTGCCTAAAGATGGCGTATAAAAGGACGACCTGTCCCCAGCAATGAGATCGTAATGTTAAATACGCCAGCGTCTTGGATAGGAAAGGGACCGATCCCCGACACCCACCCTGCAAGCATTTTCAGTTGCGGAAGATCCGAATGCGATTCGCGGCCGCGAACGTTTTGTTCGCCGCAACAGTTGCTTAAGAATCGCTTTCGGATCATAGCTGTGAGAATTTGTCCGGTCGAAAGCGATTCGCGGAGAGGATTCGCTTCTTCATCGCGGAGAAGATTCCATTTTTTAATCGCGGAGAAGATTCGTTAGACCTGGAGTGGAAATTTCCACTGCAAACGTTCGTATTACGGTCGTCTAGAAGATGTTTAGGCGATTCTTCCACAAGATGATTCGGCGATGCACGTGTTTGCTATTGAATTGTTGGTATGAAATGAAAAACATCGTCTAACCTTCTTCCAGAAGAATCGCCTAAACATCTTCTGGACAAACCTTCTTCCAGAAGAATCGCCTAAACATCTTCTGGACGAACGTTCTTCCAAACATCTTCCAAATGCTTGCAGGGTGCAGTGACTAGTGAAATCGCTAGCTGATACACAGAAAATCAAAACTCACACCAATACAGATTCTCGGCTGCTTAAAAAAAATCGAAACAAAGTCGAAAAAGCATATTGAAAATTCCATATTCCTTTTGCCCATTTAAATCAGCGTACGAAGAACGGAAAACTTCAAGAGGACTAGAAACAAAACAAAATAATTTCTTTCAGTTGCAAACGAACTGAAAATCAAACCTTTCTATGCAACAAAATCCGATTCTCGAACTTGTTATATGTTCGGTAGCTAATAGCCACCGCACATTTAAGCGCTTAGTCTACTTTTACATTGGACGATTGTCGGCCAACAGTACTCACCGATTTTTGCGTTTGATGGCAAGGGAGGAGAGACGAAAGTGAAGCGGTCAAAATCGTTTGTACTAGCCATGTCGTCGATTTCCATGCCGATTTTTGACAGTTGCCTTTCCCGCCGTTCGTAGAACGGAAAACAGTTTCAAAGAATTGTTCGAATAATTTTTTTGAAGTGTCTGAATCCATTCTAATTTAATTTATATATTTTAAAATGCGTCACAACCACTTATTTTATGACTTACTTAATTAATTCGCATAAATCCAATAAACGAATGTCATAAGAAAAACACAACAAAGTATAAATCGGTTGCTTGCAAATCGTGTAGTGTAGAAGCGAACACCGACAGAAGACAATTTCAAAAGGGAATTTGAAAAAATCGTTGTGAAAATCGCGTCGATAATCGTTCAATGTAGAAGCCGATTTAGTGAGCGCGAAAGAGACTTTGCGCCTGTTTAGACGAATGATCAACAACGTTCAACAAATTATCAGATTTCCTTTTCATGTTTCGTTCGTGTCCACACAGCCAAAAATTGCTTCGTGCAACAAATGCTTCAACATTTTATATTTTGACGTTTCTCTCTTGCGCGTAGGAACGATGTTAGAAATGAAAGAAAATAATATCCTGATGCATGTCTCAAAAAGGATTGATATTCCGAATGTATTGAACGCAAATACAACAATGCAATTTCAAAAAAACAAAAACTATTTAATATTGCTTGGATATGATATTTTTGTTTTCATCTAAATGTATAAATAGGAGAGATTGTAACAGCTGTAAGTTTTATTTAAAAAATCAAAAATAATCCTTATTCCTTGATTTATATTATTTTCAGGGTTCGTATTTGAACACACATGTTCAGATCATGTTTAAAATCAAAATATACGTGTTCACAGTAAAATGCTCTTTGCTCATGAGCAAAATATTCTGATAAAACACATGACATATAATGCACATGAGTATGTTTCGAAAATCTTATACATTGAACATGTTCGATCGAGAAGTGTTCAGTTCACACAGAAAATTTTCATGTTCATAAAAGATTCTATTTTGAACACAGTGTTCTTTACGTGTTCAATGTTCAGATGTTTTCATGTTCAATTCATGTTCATGTTCAGCTCAAACAGAGAGTATTCTTTACTGAAAAAAAAAATTTTACTCAAAATTGTTTATTAAAAATTAATGGAGATAAACTGCACAATGCTTTACAGAAAGTAATGTGTCAAAAGCCAATAACTTAAAGTTTGCTTAAAGCCATGTTAAGCAAATTTAAGCCTTCTCTACCATTCCCTCTCCCTCACTCTGTCCATCACCTTCTACCGCACCATCTCCATCACTCCCTCCCTCAATACTAGAAGAGAGTTTTCGCTAGCGCAATAAAAACAAGTAATTAGGAATCATCCTGATGAAGGCGGAAGCGAATTCGCCGAAATACGTATAGATATATACAAAATAAAGCGACTGAAATAAAAGTGAAAATTCCGAATCATTTTATTACTCAACAAGTAAAGAAGTTTACATCAGCTAAGCCGATTGCACACATACCTTTTCCTCAGCCTAAAATATGTTAAAACATTACCCTAACAAAAATTCCTGCCGTTTTTGTTGTTCTAGTCTAGCTCGGATATCTAGTTATACCTAATCTGTTTCTCGATTTAGCTTCTCAAACTCGACATTATTATTAAGCACAATATTTTCGCGAATGGTGGTCATGGTCGAATTTTAACCGTAAGAGAGTATTAATCTAGCTGCGAAATACACAATTCGAAAAAGTGAAAATCAAATTTTTGCGAATTTCGCGGATGGCGGTCTAGGTTAAGTTTTAACTGTAAGGGGGGAATTATATCCAGCTGCAAACGACTCAATTCCAAAGAGTGAAAATCAGATTTTTGCAAATTTCGCGAATGGTGGTCATGGTCAAATTTTAACCGTTAGAGGACATTTTGTCTAGCAGCGAAATACTCAAATCAAAATAGTGAAAATCAAATTTTTGCGAATTTCGCGAATGGTGGTCATGGTCAAATTTTTTTATTGGCCTCCTTTAACAGGTCAAACAATTGCTTTCCGTCCATTTTTGTAAAATGAATTTATGGAAAACAATTTTGAAAAACTTTGAACACGTATGAACGCAAAAAAGTTTTTATAAAAAACGCAAAGCATACATAATGTTCAATTTTCAAAATGTTGTGTTTGAGCTGAACATGAACATGAAAACATCTGAACATTGAACACGTAAAGAACACTGTGTTCAAAATAGAATCTTTTATGAACATGAAAATTTTCTGTGTGAACTGAACACTTCTCGATCGAACATGTTCAATGTATACGATTTTCGAAACATGCTCATGTGCATTATATGTCATGTGTTTCATCGGAATACTTTGCTCATGAGCAAATAGTGAAATGATCGAACATGAGCAGCACATGTATGTTCAAATACGAACCCTGATTATTTTTCGTTCAAAAATAAAAACCAAATTTCGAATTTAAAATTATTAAAAAGCTAATAAAATGAAAAGTATCAAAAAAGATGCAAAAAAAAAATTAATAAAATTTTTAGCGAAGGCATTCGAACCTTTCCGCTCGAATGACAAAAATATGTGAAGCAAATGTAAAAATCGCACAGGGGTTGTTTTCAAGTTTCACGCTAAGAATACAGGCACAAAGAGAATAGCCAAGTACGTTCAACAAAAACCATGTTCCTCTCCCCGCTAGCGTCTCTCCAACGAACTGAGTTTTGTTGAACGATGTTGAAGCCAGTGGCGTAGGAGTGGGGGTATTTTGGGGACAAAACACCCCCCGAAATATTTTTAACGCAGAAAATCCTTTACAGTCATCAGTCGTTAGGTGATTAGTAGCACTTGAATGCGCTCAACTGCGCTTGTTTGGAAATCGATTTCCAAAAACGAGAAAAAGGTCGGAGTCATTGGAGTAGAGAAAGGAGCGGAAATATATTTTACGCTTTTTCTCAACACTTCGTACATTACGCAGCATACAAAACTACGAGCGAAACTTCGCCTTTGCTGGAAAAAATCGCTAAGACGGGTGAAGAAAGCTTCTACAAACTGACTATGACCAGAGTTCATTATGCACATGCATTCATACACTGACATTACAATCTCACTTTCCCGACAGCACGTTTTTTTTTTAGTCGAACTGACTTAAATTGTTCTTCCTAGAAACAAATTCCAAAAAAATTTGAGAGTGTCGTTTGTATGATGTATGTTACACAGCATCTTTTAGGCCCCTATAGTTAGCAATTGGGAAATTTTTAAAAAAGGACAAGTGCTTCTACTAAAACGAATAGAAATTGTGCAACTATCTTTACCTGAATTAACTAAGCTCCACTAGTGCTATCACCAGAACTTGATAACTAGTTCTAGTGGCTACAAAGTTTCCTATAATGGGCTGATATAAAAAAATAATAGGACATTTCAAGAGAAAAAATATATGCGTGCTTCCCAAAAAACACTTCCATAATCCACCAAAAATTCGGGTAAATTTTTTTAAATAAAAAAAGGTGGGTTGGTGATAAGAGAACTATGTAGTGTTTAACTGGTGGTTACTTGCTACAGGAGAAGTAGTTTTAATCTATCCCCATTATCCAATTGGTTCTTATAGTACTAGAAAAGCGGTAGTTTTGTACTACACCTGGTAATTTTCCGTCATCACTCGATGTTAATTTTTTACAGAGAATTGTATAAACAGGGCTATAAAGAAACACTAGTACTGGTGCAATTAAAACTAGTTAAACGCTACAGCTACACTGATCGAATTTCCTGGAGGGGCCTTAGCAAGAGTACACATTCTTAACTCTTCAAGTTACTCTCTCATTTCTCAGCTATTTGCTTTATGCTGTTTCCTCTCACCAAACGCCATACAATGCAAATGCAGTTTCAAACAAAGACAATAAACTTTGCTATGTGAACGGCATAACATAAACAAAGACAAATAGCTGAGACAATCCCTGTAGGACCTAAATCAACCAGTATGAAAGAGAAAGCAATTTGAAGTTAATGATTTTAGAGCTAACTATAAATTGGTTGATTAGTCATGCAGAAATCAACCAAACTAAACAAAATATTATTTTTGAGCGCGTTCTTTTCCAATGAACTGAGAGTGAAAAACAATTCTCAGAACTACGAAAACTCGAAACTTACTGAAGTTAAAGACAAGTAAAGGGACGATTGAAGTCATTTGCGTTTAGATTTTGTGCTTGAAAGACGTGCGCGAGAAAATTATTTTATTGTTATTTTATAAAGACATGAAAAATTTATTCAAACTTATTTCTTATATGCAAGCGGATCTATGTACATATATCGATTTGATACCATTTAATAGAGGTTGATCTATAGTTTTGATTGGCAATTTGTATGGTCGTCCTTTTGGTCTTTTGGCAATTATGATTTACCTTTTATTTTTGTTCAAAACAAAGTAAACCAGAATTTGGCTATTGAATTTTTTTCGCAAAAAGTAAAAGTCACAATCTGATTATTTGTTTTGTCTAAACAAATAAAAATCTTAACGCTCCTTTTATATTTGTTTGAGAAATATACGGTTTGAACCCATTTAAATCAGTACATTTATTTTCTGATAACAAATCAACTAAAAAAAAACTAACTGCTATTTAACTACAATGTCAAGCAGAAACCGACAACTGACTACTGCCTAGGACATGGCCATGTTAAAGTAGTGAGTTGAAGCCAAGGAAAGAAGTCGAGTAATCAACCAGTTGTGCTTATTAAAAATCTAATTTTAAGTCACTTTAAAATTGGTTTGATGCCCTGCAGGGATAAGACAGTAAACATAAACTCTCTGATTTTTTCTTGTTGGTGTTTCAGTGATTTGCTTATCGAGTTTGCTTCTATTCATAACTATTAATAGCTAGTAACGCCTTTCCCCAACCCAAAAAACCATTCTTGAAAGCAATTCGGTATTTGAATTATGTCTTTGACCCCCCTCCCCCCTCGAAAAAATTTTTTACTACGCCAATGGTTGAAGCACGTCTAAACGGGCGCTTTGGAGGCTCTTTATATCTGTAGTATAGATTCTATACTCTTTGTGATCTTATTTTTCACTCGTTCTCGATGATACCACGTAAATGACGATACACTTTGCTTTGGAAAATGGAATTCATTAAAGGATTAAAACAAAACAAAAATCTGACTCGCCTCCACGCATTGAGAACCGGTTTTCATCCCTATTTTTTTTATTTTTTTTTGGCAGTTGCGCTCTTGTGCTGTTATACTTTCGATTGCGTGCCGCACTTATGCACACACACGAGTTTGTGTGTTCGTACGTTTGTAGTTGGCCATTGCGTGCCTCTGCAAATTTTCGGCGACATAAATATTCAAAAATCGTTTTTCGAGTCGGCTGCTTACGTTTACCTGTTTCTACGTGACCAATGCAACGACACTACCGCACAGTGTGAGAATCAATCTAGCATCTCAAAATTCACAAAAAAAAAAAATGTTTTCGTAACTCGCTCATATTTTTTTTTTTTTTTTTACGTGAGAAGAGACCCCAATTGCAGTGTTGCCGTTTTGTGTACTTTAGTACGCATTGCGTACTTTTTCAATCACCTGAGTACCTTTTATGTACCAAATTATTTTTGGTCGATTTGCGTACTATTTCGATCAACTCCACATTAGAGTTGCAGGACTATCGATTTCAGTTTTTCTTTGATTGTTAAGGGGGTCTTCTACCTTGTGGCCTCGTTTTTGATACTGTGTTTTGACAATAGATTTTAGGGGAACCAATAATGCAATCAAGGTTCGGTTTTTTGCATTGAATTCGTTTATTTCTATACTTTCAACATAAATGTTTCTGAAATTTTAGTGTCTCTAGTCTGACCGTGATCAAACGATAGCCAAAGTCATAAAGAAACTAAATCATTTTGGTTTTTTTGTTTCAGACGACTTTCATGGGCTGAATCGTGACAACCGTTTTAGTATAAATTTTTCGTAAGGGAAATTTCAAGGTCAAATCACGGTCAAACTAGAGACAGCAAAATTTCAGAAAAATTAATGTTGAAAGTATAGAAATAAACGAATTCAATGCAAAAAACCGAACCTTGATTGCATTATTGGTTCCCCTACAATCTATTGTCAAAAAACAGTATCAAAAACGAGGCCACAAGGTAGAAGACCCCCTTAACGGTTAAAATTAGAAACTGGGTGAACCATCAGTTCGATTCTGAATATTCCCGGGGAATTTACTCGAGAAATGTAAATTCCCCGGCAAATCGTTCCCCGGAAATATTCATAATTGGGCTGTATTTCTTGCATTCATCTTTGTTTCTCTTTATGATTTTTCACTGATGTTTTATGTTGCTCGTTAAACCGAGTGCAGAAAAAAAATTTATGCCATTTTCCTCGTTACATAAAGTATTCAATTGAAAGAGTTTGAATGCTCGTTAAATGCGAGCCTCGCTAAATCGAATACTCGTTAAATTATTTTTAATAAGTTTATACTCAAAACTAGTATTTTAGTCTAGTCTTTGACTAAAAAAAAAATTCATCTTGTATAAATATATTAGCATGATGAAAAAATTACGTTAGTTTTTGTGATTTTTCTTTACAAAAAAAAATATATGTGTGCGTACTTTTTCTATAAAAAAGGTCCGTTTTGTGTACTTTTTGATCAGTTTTTTTTGGCAACACTGCCCAATTGTTACGAAAACAAACACAAAAGAGAATAAAAAAAATATAATTAG
Organism: Chlorops oryzae; assembly: GCA_020466095.1. NCBI lineage: Eukaryota > Metazoa > Arthropoda > Insecta > Diptera > Chloropidae > Chlorops > Chlorops oryzae. Next base: position 68,686,564 of record CM035807.1, read on the forward strand.
CGTGATAACAGCTATTAAACACGTGCAATTGCATAGTATGCAAAAATTGATTTGTAAGCTTGCATTGATCACAAAACTTTGAGTGATCAGGACGAAGTTGTGAGTGGTTTTTTTGGCCTAAAATATTTTTTGTATCGAAGATTATTACTTAGACTTAAAATTTTTGCTCTAAACAATATTTATTCTTGCACTCAAGTATTTTGAAAAAATTGATTTATAACCAGCTAAAAGGTAAGACAAATTTTAAAGCTTTCAACTCTTTGATAGACTAAAACTTTCAAGTCCCACGGAGTTCCATTATGGAAATGCCAGCAGAATCTTTGTTAATGTGCCCAAAACAAATTTCAAAAATAAAATCCTGCACAATTTTTGCCTTTTTTAGTATGAGTGAAATATCGCGAGAGGAGCTATTTTGGATTTGGTTGAGCAAGGTGAATAGCGAAAAAACAGAAGCGGTCGAAAAGCACGTAATATCAATTTTTGGACCAGATGTTGACCATACCAAAATTAAAGATCGAAAAAAAGTTTGCTGAAAGTGTTTCGAGTACACAAACACTAGTGTTTTTGACGATAGTTCGGAACTATTGAAGCTTATAATCTCCTTAACAATCGTGCCAAATTTCAAGTTGATATCTCTAAAACTTCATATAAAAATTAATTTTGAGATGCTAGATTGACTAAATCTCACACTGTGTACCGTATGGCAGTGTTGCCAGATAGGTTTTGTGAAATTCTGCTAGACAGCGCTTTATTTTCAGCTAGATTCAGCTGAATTCAAATATGCCAGTTTTCGTATAGAAAAACATTCGCTTGAAAACAAACAAAAAATCTTACCCCCGGTTTCACCAAGCTATTGAAATAAAACTTGAATGAAACGAGCTTTCTAATCGCATATAAACAAAAGGTAATTTTAATTTAATTTTATTTAAATAGCTTGGTGAAACCGTGGGTTACTTTTTTATTTTAATATTTATTTTATGATAATATCACAATTTTATTATCAGTTTTAGCTCGTTTACTAAATATTCACAAATCCCCCAACGCTTCAAAACAATCCGTTACTGGCATATATAAGCAAGCAGTTGACCAGTATTTCCAGATCAAGCATTTTTCTCTGGCTAATCTCAAATGCTTTTTCGTGTCTCGTAGGGGAAAGATCTCAAAATGTGGTTCTTTGATTACCAATGGAACATAAAATTTGTTCATCTATTTGCAAAAGCCTAAAAATCAGCTAAAAAGCTGCTGATAAACAGTAAAATTCCGCTAGATTTTCAGCTATCCGCAATAACGAATTTTTCTCAGCTGGCCAATTTCAAAATCTGCTAGATCTAGCAGAAAATCTGCTGATCTGGCATCACTGCCGTATGGTGCTGTAGGCAGCGTTGCCGCAGCCCCACGAAATTTTTTACCAAATCTTGTCAACAAAATCTACCAAAATTCTACCAAAACAGTTGTTTGAAGTAAATGGTTCTTTTTTCCGTTTTTATTAAACAAAAAATATCAAAAACATAGAATTCATTCCACAAACATAACAAAATTCTTAAAACTAAAAGAACTTAAAAACTAAAATAAATTTTTAGAGACCAAACGCTTCTATCACTTGACTTTGAATGCAGCAATTCTGCTGCCAGCATAACATTGTTTAGGGCTGGAAATGCTAATTTATTTCTCTGTTTTGTTTTGATAAAAGCTAGCTGGGAACACTTACTTAATTTGAAGCAAAGTATGAAATTGTCATCTCATTCATTCATGGTACGCATTAACTTCTGAGCGACCGAAACACATATCGCACACTAATCACTAAACCCGCACAATTCAAAATTTTTTCAATCAATTATTTCATATTCGCCAACATTTTACTGCAGGAGAAGATGCACTTGAAAAATTCATATTGATATTTATTGATTCTGCAGTTAATTAAGAATAATACAAAATAAAGAAAAGAAATTGATTTTACAGGCGTCGAGAGTTATAGGCTGTTTGCCCGAGAAATTCAAAATTGTGAGTTGTGCCGATTTAGTGATTAGTGTGCGATATATAAAATAAATGTCGCTTTTCCACCCAAAAGTCAAGAGATTTGCCACCTTTTCCGTTGTGTTTATCTTCGAAGTTTCCAAATTATTTCAATTCGATGAAGAGGAAATGATGCAAATCTACCAAGTCTCACGCAAAACTACCAATCTACCAAAATTAAAATTATTTATAAATTTTTACCAAAATTGGTAGAATTCTACCAAAACGGCAACACTGGCTGTAGGGTGACTTGCGTCGCGCGAAATGCAAAACAGGTGAAGCCTCTTCGCCTAGCTAACCTTTTCTAACATTATGTGCTCATGTAATTTTACTTTTGATATTAACAATCCACAAGGTCTTCGAAAATCCCTTTTAAATTTATTAAAATTTATAAAAATGCTCACTTTAGCTGGGGCTAAATTAAAAAGCATTTTCAGAAGACTTTCTGAATTGCCTATAAGTATATTGAAATTGGGTCAAAGTATTTAAGGATTTTTTTGTAATATTACCAAACTATTGAATTTAAATGTAATAGGCTTTTCAGACTAGCAAATAAAAGCAGTATTTAGCGCGTAAAATGCAGTTGTCAAAAATACCCTTTCAGACTACACTTATATGCATTTAGCAGCATTCTGCGTTTAAGTCAACTGTTTCGTTTGTTGAATAAGGCGGCCAACCGTCCCGTATTCTGCGGAACCGTCCCGTAAAGACAGTTGTGATCCCGTATTGCAACATCAAATAAAATATATCTTTCCCATTATATATCTAGTTTATAATTCATAAATCAATAGTAGTATTGTTACTGTTTTCCAGCAAATTCTGAGTCTGTTTCTTAGATAGTGGTGGTTGTCCCGCATTGACTTATTATAAAATTGGCCTCCTTATTTTTTAATGTCTTTAAAAACAAGGAAAATGGATAGAAGGAAGCTTTTCAAAATAGCGGTCTTGTCATATTTAAAGAGGAGAGACTTTTCACAATTTGCGGCAGGCGTCAACCAGTTGTTTGGACCGAGGTTGCCTAGAATTAAATTTTATTTCGTACTTTTCTCGCCACTGTTGCAGCCAATTCATCATAAATTCAGAATATATATCTGCATTTAGTAGGCCCTAAATGCATTTAAATACACGGATAAATGCAGAAGTTGGCTCTAAATCTAGATTAAGCTGCTATTCTGAAAAGGCTATAAGAGACAAAATTGTCAATAGCAAAATTGAAATTTAAAAAAAAAAAAATTTTTTTTTGGGTCTTCCATCGAATGTAACAAAGCTGAATCATTCCTTTTTAAATACATGAAAGCATTGTTATGTTCATCCATACAGATTTTCTTTTCCCTTCCACCGTCCCTCCACGAGTTTTGCTAATTTCAATTAATCTGACTAAAAATTTAAAAAAGTTGATACAGTGTGCAAATGTCGATTCATTTCCTTTCAATTTATGAAAAAAATTCATGAACTATAAATTCTGAATATAATTTTCAGCAAAACAGCTTTCTTACGTAGTTACCAGCCCGGCTTAAGTAAATTCTTAGCTTTCTCTTAAATTTTCGTGGTTACCAAATCAATTAAACCTGCTTTATTACCCCATCGAAACAGTCATAAATTAAGAATGAAATTGTTCGAAAATTCGAAGAAAGCGGAGAAAGCTAAACAAAAAACATATGTTTGAAAATAATTCAAAAGAAAAAAATGCTTTTGCTGAAATTTTAACGCTTTTCCATCGGCCTGCTAGCTTGAAAAAGTTTTCGAAAATAGTAAAAACCACATTTTTTTGGGCTTAAATTTAAAAATGTGGCAACACATTTTCGAATATCGAATACTCTGAGACCGGTTTAATTTGACTTGGTGACTACCACTTTTATTTCGAAAGATTAAGATTTAGCCTTAACTTTAACTTTTTGGTAACTACCATCCTTAATGTCTAGCAAAAAACTAATGAGATTTCAAATTTTATTTTACTATAAAATTGATATCAATAATAAAGCCCGTTTGCGACTGTTCTGATTTAAGTTTTCGTTCCGAAAAACAGAAAAATTTGTAAGAAAATGTTGACATTTTGAGAGGATATCGTGACGATAAGCTTTAACCGGAACAGTAGAAAATGGGCCTAAGGCCCGTTTTCTGAATGTCCGGTTTAAAAGTAACCGGCAGTTGTTTTAACAAAAAATCAAGTTTCGTTTTCTCAACATACGATTAAAGCTGAAATCTTTCATGGCATAAGACAGCATAACATTACATAGCATAATCAGCTGGTTCTATCTATTCAATACATGTTGTATGCAAGTGGTTAGTGATGGCATAACATAACATAACAGAACAGAAGAAGCTGTTGAAAACAGATTTTTCTTATGCATTCTTATGTAAGTTCGAGCCAGCTGATTTGAATTTGTGCTGCCAACTCCTTCCCAAAGCAGCCACATTTGCCCTTTTTATGAAAATCTCGAAAAGCCACAATTACTAATGTTGTAATATATTAAAATAGTATTGAGCATATAATTTTTTATTAAAGCAAAATATATTTTATTACTTTTCGGCATGTCCCGAACTGATTTACAAGCGTTTGTTAATTATTTCTTGAGAAATTGTGGAAATAATTTTTCCCTCCTTTCCGCAATGTGCGCAAATTGCAACATTGCCTCTTCTGTGCTCTTATGTTTTCTTATGTCTTCACTGACTACTAAAAAAGCGCTTATGTTATTTTATGTTATGTTATGTTCTGTTATGCCGTCTTATGCCATGAATGATTGCAGCTTAACCCATTACAGACCGGCATTTTTTCTTTTTTTTTTGAGTTTCGTGTTTATGATGCTTTCCTGACGAAAGTTCAAAAGCAAATGTTCAAATAAAGTCAATGTTAGACGCGCCAAACATTTCTCTAGAAAATAAAACTGTCAAATGTGTGTCAATGTGAATTTGTTCATGTATGAGTGAGTATTGCCCGAAAAACTGCAACGTGACAAAGTGATGCCATATGGCATCAATGTACTATAATGGGTTAAGGCACGAACCTTAACCGACGCTCATCTGCCGATTACATTTATTTGTACGAAACAGCTGGTGTTTAGATCTAGTAGCTTTATTATAGATCATTTAGGGTGGTAGTTACCAGAGCGGTTTAAGGGAATTCTTAGCTTTCGCTTAAGTTTTCGTAGTTACCAAATCAATTAAACCTGGTTTATTACCCCATCGAAGCAGTCATCAATTTTAAGAATGAAAATGTTTGAAAATTCGAAGAGAGCAGAGAAAGCTAAACAAAAAACATATGTTTAAAAATAATACAAACGACAAAAATGCTTTTGTTCAAATTTTAACGTTTTTCAATCGGCCTGCTAGTTCAAAGAATTTTCGAAAATAGCAAAAAAAATATTTTTTGGCCTTAAATTTTAAAATGTGGCAGCACATTTTCGAATATCGAATTCTCTAAGACCGGTTTAATTTCACTTGGTAACTACCAATTTTACTTCGAAAGATTAAGATTAAGCCTTAGCTTAAACTTTTTGGTAACTACCACCCTTAGAGTCTAAATATTTTATTTTATTTACTAATTCTTACAGCTTACTTCTAAGCCTAGATTGAATAACTTAAGACTAACGTAAATAATATCTAACTCAACGAATTGGAGTAGTTATTGTGTGTGCATATAATTTTCTTTTAAATATTGCAATTTGAGTGCAGTTTTTAACATCGTTAGGGAGCTCGTTAAAACATTTAAGGCCTTTATGGAACAGGTTTTGTTGATCTGCTTCTGCTCTGATAATTAGACTGAAATATTAGACATTGAGAAAACGAAATTGCTTACCCGACACTTTTAATCATTCGATTAGTTAAACTGCCGGTTAGTTAATCTAGACTTTAATCGGACATGCAGAAAATGGGCCTAAGCAAAATAAAACTTGTCTCACGAAAGATTTGAAATAGTCAAATATTTCACACTGTGTTCCGATATTTTTTCTTCTATCGTCAATCAGCCTTTGCATGCGCATAAGCAGCGGTACTCAAAAATGCCACCAGTGGCAAAAGTTTGTTTTTGCCTTTCACACACATAGAGTGTGTGAGCGATGTAGAAAAAAATTTCAATTCCCTGCAGGGCATCGAACCGATTTTAAAGTAATTTAAAGTTAGCTTTTTAATAAGCCCAACTGGTTGATTAATCGACTTCTTTCCTTGGCTTCAATTCACTATTTTAACGTGGCGATGTCCTAGGCAGTAGTCAATTGCCCGTTCCTGCATGACTTTGTAACTAAATAATATCTGGCTACTTTTAAGTTGACTTAAAGTCAGCAAACGAAAAACACTGATTTAAATTGGTTAAAAAATGTTCAATAAAAAATTACTTCCATTAGAATTCCCTTTTTCGGTTTCATCTTTTCTGTTTTCAGCAGCAGAAAAATAATTTATTTATGAATATGAAAATGTTCCTCAAGCGATGCATCAGAAAGAAATCCATAGGCGACTATTTTGGCTGACTTACGTTTCGAACTGCCGTTGGGGGTCTCATCAGAGCAATTTTTACGGATTGGTTGACTATTGATTTGAATCTCGGTTAGCCTTTTAAACTAACTTTGCGTGCAATTCATACCCTTGAATTTAAGCATCAGAAATATATTATTTTCGTATCCAGTTTGGTTGATGTCTGCATGAATTTTCAATCGATTTCTAGTCAGTTGTGATGTAGTTGGCATAAAGTTAAATTTTAGAAATTTCCTATATTGCGCTTGTTTGATGCCTAGATGACTTTTTAACCGATTTCTAGGCAGTTGCGAAAAAGTTCGCTTTTTATTAACTTATTTACTAATCGGTTGATAAAAGTCCTGCAGGGTTGCGGAACGAGGAGACCGATACATGCATAAAACTATGAATGTGTGTTTTGAGCACCGCTGCGCATAAGCATAATAACCCTGCAGTAATGAAATGTTTTCGGTGTAAAATGGACCGGACCTGGGTGAGTCCATATGGGACCGACCTGAAAATGATATGCACCGCGACCGACCCGGGGTGAGTCTCAATTGGACTCACCCTCGTCTAGTCCAAAAATAAGCGTAGGTGGGGTGAGTTCGTATAAACTTGTACTTATTGTTGTCTGTTTTAAGTCCTCAATCTGATCGTTGTGCTACCAAAGGCAAGTTAGCTTGATGGTTAAGACTCTCGCTTCGCAACCGAGAGGGTGGGAGATCGAGCCCTTGCTCGTTTTAGAAAGAATTTTTTTTTTTCAATTACCAAGATTTTTTTTATGTTCATATTTAATTTTTTTTTTTAACTTGAAAAAAATAAGTCGTTTTTTACATGTTAATTGTTTTTTAATATAATATTTATTTTTCAAGAATTTTTTTTCTGTGAAAGTGAAAAATTCTTTACGCACGTTTCCCAAAAACTTGAGCAAACCAAACACTCAAGTCAGCGTTTTGATCAAAGCATTAAACTTGCTTGCTTAGCGTAATGGTTAAGACACCAATTTACCAACCCAGAGTTCTGCGGTTCGAGGCTCGGCCGAGGCGGGCAAATCAAAAAGGAAATTATATAATGTTGTGTAACAAAAAGGTTTAAAAAAACAAAAAAGACAAAATAAACAAAATAAGAAAAAATTTTTTTTTCATTTTTCATATCAAAAAAAAAAAAAAAAAAAAAAAATAAACTCACCCTCATTTAAGGCCATATGGACTCACCCACAACCGACCCTAAAAGCTTTGAAAATGGACCGGTTGTTTTTCAATGACAGCGCTGTGGAAAAACGGGTGAGTTGAACGTATGAAAACGCGACCGGTCCTCACCTCTTTTGGACCGACCCCGGGTCGACCCGGGGTCGGTCCCAATTACTGCAGGGAAAGTTCCATCCTTTTTACTCTGCGCGAAAGAACCCAAATAGACAAAATACAACATATTCGCATCATCTTGACATCACGCATGAACAAACGATGCTGAAAGTATGTGTTGCTTATGAGGGACAAAATGTGCTCAACTTGAGAGCAAATTATGATTTCAGTATATGGTTACATATTGACCTCATACTCATATTATTCATTATTCATGTCATGATATGAGATCGTGCAATGAAGTCAATTTGATGTAGCTTTGAAAACATATTTTGAGGACTAGAATTGTTATCAAATTGTGGACAATTTTCATGCATCCCTTGAAATCATTGTATGAATATCATAGCTGTCTATTTGGGAAACGTACAATTCATTTAACAAAAAATCGAAAAATCGGCAAAAGGACATAGCCCAGCACTGTTTCGAAATCAGTTTCATACTGAATCATTTCTGTTGCTTTGCGAATGCAAAAGTAAAACATCCGAATTTTTCCGATTGCTAGATTACTATCGTTGGGAGCTCAGCATCGCTAGCGACCTATTTTTTTTTTTTCGTCGTGAGACACCTACATATATAATATTTGATTAGTGGTTAAAGCATGAATCAAATAAATTAATTCATTCATGGGTTAAAGTAAGATACGAGGCTCGTTCTTTCTTAACCTGCGCGATTTGGTGTTAAATTGACACTCGCTTTTGATTCACCTAAGCGAACCTTTACGCGCACGCGAATCTACTTATGGGGCAAAACAAGAAAATCAAGAAATAAAACTAAAATGCCAAATTTTTCTCATTTACCGTTATCAAAAATTTTTTAAAGTATTGTTTTCGAAAAGTTCAGAACATTTTTTTAAAGAAACATTCGACAAATTTTAGCGAGGCGATTTTAGCCCCATTGTTATTCAATGAAATATGTTCTTCGAAGCAAAAATCTAAACTTTGACACCCTGTATCTCGGCAACCTGTGATTAAAATTTACTCTTTTTTTGCACATTTAACTTACTCTTACATCTTAACAACTGTACCAAGTTTCATCGAAATCGGGGAGAAAAAATTTTGCCGGTGGTACACTTTACGTGTTTTGCCCCTTATTTGTCTTTGTCTTTCATTCAACAAACTCTCTCTGTTTCCTTTCTTTCGTCAGAAACTATTATGGGTTCATATTTAATAGAGGGCTAAAATTTCGCCCTGTTTTTCAGACTGTTTTAGCCTGCTTTTCAAAACATGTAGCTTTTAACAGAATGGATGCAAAATAAGGTCTGAAAATGTTTGTATTTTGAAAAACAATTACGAAAACTTTAATCGATCAACTAAAAAGATAACCATCCCTCAGAAAATGGGGAGAAATACCCTTTCTTTTTTGCAGTAGTAAAAATGTTCCCCAGTGCTATTTAACTCACCAGCTCTTTGCTTTTTTTGTCCATGACGTAAGTGTTTATGTTGACCACTGTGCTTATTTTGGTTGATTTCTTGCTGTTGACTATTTGAAACTTTTGTGATATTTTCAAGTGATATGTGTTCACTAAACTCGATGTTGGAAAACATTAGGTGCCTCGTTGTTTTTGGGCGCTTTTGAATTTTACTCCTGTGGTGCTCATTTTCAAAGTGGTCATCGCTATGGGATAATATATTGGATTCATCATCCACAACTGAAGCGTGCAATGGATTTTCGAAATACGTTTGATATGCCGGCGAGTATTGGGGTCTTAATTGACCTTGAAAAAGCTCACTTGATTCAGGTGAACTTGAGCCTGCTGTTATACCCATGAATAGGAACAATAATTTTAGTGAAAATTTTTTTATGGCATTGGATTTTCTTGAAACGAATCGCGATTTAAAACAATGCCTATTTCGTTTTAAGGCGATAGAAATTTGAGTTTTTATATACATTTCCATATTTCTTTATTCTTCCGCTTTCTTTGAATTGCACTTAAAATAATAGTTTAAAAATTCAATTGGCAAGTAAATTTTGTCAAAATATATTCTACACTTAAAAATTCTTGAACCGGAATAGTCTGCCTTTTCGACTTAACAATTTTTTAAATACTGAAATGGCAATTAATTCCTTTTCATTAGAAAATTATCATTCACTTTGTTTTATTAATCTTGCTGCATTACGCGTTGTTTTTTCACAACATGAATTATTTGGTGTTGCACACAAACAGTCTCAGCTCCAAATTGTTTGGCTTTCACAAAAACAAGAAAAACTCAAAAAGAAAAAAAAAAATAAAACAAACACACAACATAAAACGAGAAACCGTCAGATTTTATTTATTTTGATGAACTACACATTCCGAAATCCTCTTTGTAGAAATGTCCACCGTAAAATATTTTCACAAGCACATTCATTTATTTTGATCGCAATTGATTTCCTTGATCATTTTTTTTTTCTGTTTTCAAGACGTTCACTGACAAACCGCAACCTTACCGCACTGATCGTCCAAAGGCAACTAATTGCAACAGTTTGACTTGCATGCATCGCAGAGAAGTTAGAGTTGCATGAAGAAGGCAAATGTTCCAACATGCAATCCGTGCTTCCATTTTGGCTATTTATAGCTAAAAATGAATATTTTGTTTTTCGACTGGAAATGTTGTTTTGATCGGAATTAAGGCTCAGTTACTCTTGATTGAACGTAACATAACTTAACTTAGAGAAATCTGTTTTCCACAGATTCTTATCTTAAGTCAAATTAACTGATCCCATATAAAATGAACTAAACATATCAACTCAGCTGATTAAATAAGTAAAGTTAAGTTACGTTCAATCAAGAGTAACTGAGCCTTTACCCAGACATATCATTGAGTTGCTTTAAAATTAGATTGCTTTACAAACAAACTTTCTCAATCATCCCTTAATAATTAAAAGATTGTTCGGCTGACGACGAGCAACGCCAAAGTGCAGAGAATTTCGTAGATCCCTGCTGGCTATAAACTCTATTGATCAAAGAAGAGAGGGAAGATACCTGCTATTCATGGTACAAGAAAACAAGATAGCGCCATTTCAGGGCGATGACGAAACAAATCAAATCTGTTGACATGTCGTTGTTGTGCATGTTAAATCGGCTTTTTATCTTCGGATGAAAATTTTGGTTATATTTGAAGGTTAAGGCAACAGATTTTTATATCAACGTGTAAAGAATTGTTTGAAAAAAAAATAGAAAAATATATTTCATTCAAAAAATCAACTTTTTATACCCAGCGTAAGCGGGGTATATTAGTTTTGTGCAAATCTTGTAACAGGGAGAATTAAGCTCCGGAGATATAGAAAAATATATATAGAAATGATCAGGATCAAAAACTGAATCGATTTAGACATGTCCGTCTGTCCGTCCGTCCGTCCGTCTGTCCGTCTGTCCGTCTGTCCGTCTGACCGTCTGTCCGTCTGTCCGTCCGTCCGTGGTCGGATCTCCTCCGAAACGGCTGAACCAATGAAGTCGAAATTTGGCACACATGTATATCGGGGTCCGAGTATGATCCTAAGTAAAAATGGGAGACATCCGCCCACTGCCACGCCCACAAATGAATTTATTGTGTTTTCAATAAAATGCATGTAACTTGCGAACCACTCAACACATTCCATTGATATTTGGTGTGCTGGTAAACTACAAAAAGGGACATTTCCTGACAAAAAATGGACGCCGCCCCCCTCGAGCCACGCCCACAAATAAGCCCAAAAATAAGGGCTTATCGTAACTTGTGAAGTAAAAGGCGTAGAAGCTTCAAATTCGCAGTATAGGTTGACCAAGGCAAATGAAAGGTGTAGGAACAAAAATGTATGTAGCCCGCCCACTGCCACGCCCACAAATGAAGATTTTTCGTAACTTCCGAAGTAAAAGGCGTAGAAGCTTCAAATTCGCAACATAGGTTCACCAAGGCGAATGAAAGGTGTAGGAAAAATTTTTTTTGGCCCGCCCACTGCCACGCCACAAATAAAGATTTTTCGTAATTTCCGAAGTAAAAGGCGTAGAAGCTTCGAATTCGCAACATAGGTTCACCAAGGCGAATGAAAGGTGTAGGAAAAAATTTTATGTGGCCCGCCCACTGCCACGCCCACAAATGAAGATTTTTTGTAATTTCCGAAGTAAAAGGCGTAGAAGCTTCGAATTCGCACTATAGGTTCACCAAGGCGAATGAAAGGTGGAGGAAAAAATTTTATGTGGCCCGCCCACTGCCACGCCCACAAATAGAGAAGCAAAACATAGTGCGCTCATAATGTCGGGACGCTGGGTATTTCAAAGTCGGGCTTGACCGACTTTAGCTTTCTTACTTGTTCAATAATAATTTTGCATTCAAAGAGCCACTTGCTGGAAACGCGCAGTGCTCTGAGCGATAACTTGACATGCGGGGCGTCGGAATTTTTTCCGTTGTTGTCAAACCAAAAGCTCTTATGCGAACGAAATGAACGCTTTTTGTGTTGCAGTTCTTATTTTAACTATAAAATTTGAATAACAAAAGTTTTCTTAAATTGAATCTATGAATTTATTATTCACAATCAAACGATTGTGGTTAAAATATGTTTTTCTAAGAGAAAATAATTCAAGTTTTTTTTTTAAATTAAGTACTTGATTAGTTATCTTAGGTAAAAGAAGATGAATTCTGTGCAAAGAATCCCGAAAGGCTAAAATTTGAAAATAAATTAAGTTTAACGCAAGGACCTATTAAAAAATTTTAATATATTTTAAGTTTTTATTTTTATTGTTTTTCTACATTTATTTCTTTTTTCAGTGATTTTAAAAATTAAATTTTCGAATATTAAAATATAATCGCGCCCTAAAAAATAATTTTTTTATGCAATCATCGCATTCAATATGCTCTGAAAGACCAATGAATTGTTGGATGTAGACACTGCACATTCTAAGCGAACCCTCATTAAAATTTTTAAAATTTGAAAAATATCAAATGACCTGTAGAAATACATATGTGGAAAAACCCAAATTTATTTCCAGCCTGCACAAAAAGAAAAAAAGCCTTCAAAGAAATCAGTTATAAAATAGGTGAAATATTTTAATCCTTTATTAAATACCACGCCATATATCATTTGTGAAAAATTCGGAAAACATAGATACTGTTTGATGGAAAATACAAGATCCTTAACCATTTATTTATTTTTTTTATATAACTATTTACTATGTCATGCACTTAAAAGGTAAAAAAAAAATTATCCAAATAAATATTAAAAATGCTGAAAATTAAACTAACATAACAAAATATTTTACCTATTCACAAGGTCTGCTAAAATCCCTTCTAATGTTCTAAAGCTGTCAAACTAATATATAACAAGTAAGAAAGCTAAAGTCGGTCAAGCCCGACTTTGAAATACTCAGCGTCCCGACATTATGAGCGCACTATGTTTTGCTTCTCTATTTGTGGGCGTGGCAGTGGGCGGGCCACATAAATTATTTTCCTACACCTTTCATTCGCCTTGATGAACCAATGTTGCGAATTTGAAGATTCTACGCCTTTTACTTCGGAAGTTACGAAAATTATACATTTGTGGGCGTGGCAATGGGCGGACTGCATAAATTTTTGTTCCTACACCTTTCATTTGCCTTGGTCAACCTATGTTGTGAATTTGAAGCTTCTACGCCTTTTACTTCACGAATTACGATAAGCCCTTATTTGTGGGTTTTTTTGTAGGCGTGGCTCGTGGAGGGCGGCGTTCATTTTTTCCCAGGATATGTCCCTTTTTATAGTACAAGTTACAAGCATTTTACTAAAAACACAATAAATTCATTTTTAGGCGTGGCAGTGGTCCGATGTCTCCCATTTTTACTTAGGATCATACTCGGACCCCGATATACATGTGTACCAAATTTCGACTTCATTGGTTCAGCCGTTTCGGAGGAGATCCGACCACGGACATGTCTAAATCGATTCAGTTTTTGATCCTGATCATTTCTATATATATTTGTCTATATATCCGGAGCTTAATTCTCCCTGTTCCAAGATTCGCACAAAACTAATATACCCCGCTTACGCTGGGCTTAAAAAGCATATTAGCACATTAGAAGGGATTTTAGCAGCCTTTGTGAATAGCGTAATTGTAACGCTCATTTCAAAAAAGCTTTCGTTGCATTCGCATAAGAGCTTTTTTTAAAAAACACGAGCAAAAAACGTCCACACTTCACCTTCCCAGCCGGGAGTTATGGTGTGTGAGCACAAGGTTATGACGAAGTAGGTAGGCCAAAATAAAAACGTTTTGTGCATGAAATGATTCACGAAGTGAACAGAGTTGTGATAAGATGCACGATGTCAACAGATACACTTCATATCCAGTATTGTATATTGACATCAAAAAGCAAACGATTTTCCAAAGCAAGTTTTCACATCACGGCACATCCTAGGCCATGTATTAGGAAAAGTCGATAGGTCTCGTATATAAGCACCGTGCTGTGCACATCATTCGTTGTGCTATGCACGTGTTCGAGCATCTCCTGTATACAATTCCAGCTGCGCTACTATGCGATCGCTCCGACACACAGTGCTTCGTTCCATAGACAAAAATCAAAAAAAAAAATTGTTTTAATATATTGATGAAATATATATTTTCGGAAAGATAATAAAACAACTAATAGAATTATAGAAAAATATTAATGGATTGACTCTTTATATCACCACTAGAGGGCGCTCAACTAAGACGATTTTAAGCAAAACTGCTTTAACAAAATAATTCGCTCAAGTCGATTCACTAAAAATAATGTCAAAAATTTATTTTTTTCGTGAAATTACTTTAAATTTAATTTTTTGACTTCTTCAATATATAAGTAATAAATAAAAATATACTTTATGGCCAAGGGGCTTAATGTAATTTTGTTTTTTTTTGCTTTAAAAAACACAAATTTTTGGTTGGATATTCAAAAATTACAAAACTTTATTGGAGTAAAAAAAAAAATACGGAAAAACGGTTTTTTTTTATTCCTATTTTCAATACATTATATATTCTTCTAATAGGTTATGAAAAAGTCAGACCTCTATCGAACCAACAATTGAGAAAAAAATCATTTTTCCCAAAAGCGTTTTTCTTGATTTATGAAACCCCGAGTGAAAATATAAGGCCGATAAATCTACGAATTTTTGACTTTGCTCGAGCATTGTCGAATACGCCGATTCGACGCCGAAATCTAGCCCAGGTAGTGAACACATGGCCGAATAGACGCCTATTTGAGGCCGAAAAGACGCCTATTTGAGGCCGAAAAGACGCCCATATGGGGCCGAAAAGACGCCCATATGGGGCCGAAAATACGCCTATATAAGGCCGAAAAAACGCTTAAATGAGCCCGAAGAGACGCCTACATGAAGCCGAAAACACGCCTATATAAGGACGAAAAAAACACCTATATGAGGCCGAAGAGACGCCTATATAAGGCCGAAAAAACGCCTATATGAGGCCGAAAATACGCTTAAATGAGCCCGAAGAGACGCCTACATGAAGCCGAAAACACGCCTATATAAGGACGAAAAAACACCTATATGAGGCCGGTGAGACGCCTATATGAAGCCGAAAAGACGCCTTAATGAGGCCGAAAAAAACGCCTATATGAAGCCGAAAAAAACGCCTATATGAGGCCGGTGAGACGCCTATATTTAAGCTTTTTTTAAATGAAATGGATTAAATCGTGTTTGAATATAATTATATTATATGAATTATTTTTATTAATTATAAATTAACAAATTTTTGAAAATCTGTATAGGGTTCATTTTGATCAGAAGTTACCCTGGGTAGTGACATAGATGATGACGTTGATTGCGGTTCTGATGGGTAATGCATAGGTGGTATGTCTTGATAGCTGTATGATACTGAAGGCGATGGGTAATTATTTGTTGTTGGTGGATGATAAAACGGCGGCAGTGGTGGATAGTAACACGGTTGTGGATGGTAGTCTGATGATGGGGTCTGTTGATATAAAGGTGCTGATGGGTTTTGGTATGCAGTTTGAGATATTGATGGTGTAGGTGTTTGAACTATAGTTGGAGTTGAAGCTGGTGGCTGATCTTCATATAATTGTTTTACAATTGTTGCTGGTGGCTCAGGTGGAGAGAACTTTCCACATCTTTTCTGCTTTTTTCTTGGAGAAGATGAAATATTTGGTTCAGCTGCGAATGTTTCCGTTGAAGTTGATGGTGCTGGTTGAGCTCCGTATGATTTCGCTAGAGTGTTTGCTGATGACGGCTCTGCAGATAATTTTTTTACAATTGATGCTGATGGCTCGGGTGGAGATAATTTTCCACATCTTTTGTGCTTTTTTCTTGGAGCAGATGAAATACTTGGTTTAGAAGCAATTGTTTCCGTTGAAGTTGATGCTGCTGGTTGAGCTGCGCACGATTGCGCTAAAAAGTTTGCTAATGGCTGCTCTGCGGATAATTGTGTTACAGCTGTTGCTGGTGGCTCAGGTGGAGACAACTTTTCAGACCTTCCCTCTTTTTTCTCTGGAACAATAATTTCATTATTCTGGGTATAATGTATGGTCTTACTTACCTTTACTTGGAGCGTCCTCTTCACTGAGTCTATTATTTGAAGAAATTTCTTTCTTTCTTGAATTTTGCATATATTTGTTGATAACGTCATTATATGTTGATGAATCAATTATTTTATGTGTTTCTTCATGATGAAATCTGCAAAGTAAAAGTTTCCGCAGTTTATTTCAAATTAATAAAAATTTTACGGATTTTTTATGTTTTATAGACCAGTGGTAGGCAAATTTATTCGCCGAAATGCCAATTATGCCGCGTGCGATATTATTTTTTCGTTGATTGCATGACTGCTCTGTTGCTTGCATTTTTCTATGCGTTTCTTATTCATTTTGATTGTTTTTAGTTGCGACTGAATTAGAGGAGGAAGTTTTTTCTTTTCTATCCTCCCTAATGTATCAATAATAAGGGATTCCAGATATTTTTTTTTCCTAAAAACAAAACCAAACATATTAGAACGAGTGAATGGGACCCCGAAATTGTGCATATGATAACTGTGCATGCATACACAGCTTCACTTTAAACCGAAATAATGTATGCATGCACTTATTCTTCGTACAAAATTTCGCGCATATCTGTTAAGGCTTATATGAACAACTTACTTGAAATCCGTAAAATTTTGGCTTCGAATAGCTCCAGTAATCCTTCTTCTAGCCAAGGTAAATCTCCAATCCACCCTTGCTTTGTTGACGATGGATTAATGATTTGTTTTATGTCTTCTTCACTTATAATTGTAGTTTCCTCACTTTCGGTCCAAAAAATTAAAACCCACGCAATATTTTTTTTATTACTTTTCATCACAGCAGTCAATCATAAAAACTTGACAGCTCGCCCACTAGGTTGACGAAAAATCTGAATTTTTGATTTTCTTTTAAGCCTACTCGATCGCCCAAGCATTTTTTTCAACGAAATGAATTCGCAGAAAATGGATTTTGTCTCTGTCAATTTATGTTATTAATTTGAATCGTTTTATCGAAGTGCAGTGTTAATAAATACATTTAAATCATATAACCATAATATCTTTAATTAAGATCTAAATATGCCACGAGTCAAAAGATCAAATAATTTGGATGACTATGGTAGAACAAGACAGTGGCAGCTAAAAAAACTACTTCTTCATTTTGTTGTTAATATAATATTAATAATATACAAAGGAATCGATTTGAAATTGCTATTTTTGGCCTCTATGCGGTGTGGTTTTTTTTTTTTCAAATATTGTGTTTTCGGCCTCAATTCGGCCTCAAGTCGGCCTTTCGTAGGCCTTAAATCGGCCTTGAATCGGCCCCACGTCGGCCTCAGATCGGTCTCATATCGGCCTCAATTCGGCCTCGATTCGGCCTCGATTCGGCCTAAAGTCGGCTTCTCGTAGGCCTTAAATCGGCCTCACGTCGGTCTGAGGCGTTTTTTTCCGGTGTTTATTTTATTTAAAATAATCCGGCGCGTTTTCGGCCTCAATTCGGCCTCAAGTCGGCCTTTCGTAGGCCTTTAATCGGCCTCACGTCGGCCTCAGATCGGTCTAAAATCGGCCTTAATCCGGCCTCGATTCAGCCTAAAGTCGGCTTCTCGTAGGCCTTAAATCGGCCTCACGTCGGTCTGAGGCGTTTTTTCTCGGTGTCATTTTCTTTTTAAAAAAAATCCGGCGTGTTTTCGGCCTCAATTCGGCCTCAAGTCGGCCTTTCGTAGGCCTTAAATCGGCCTCACGTCGCTCTTTGAAATATTTCGATGTTTATTCGGCCCTGTTTCACTTTTTAGGCGTGTTTTCGGTGTTTTTTCGGCCCGATATTTTCACTCGGAACACTTGTTTCAAGCTGTTTGGCAAGAAATTACCAGAAATAAATTTTTTGCTTAATAGACTTTAGGTTTGTTGTTTTAACTTTTTCAATATATGAGAATTACATAAAAAATATGCTTTTAGGCAAAGGAGCGTAATATCATTTTGCTTTTCTGCTTGAAAGAGGCACAAGTTTTTTTTTCATAGTAAAAAATATCGAAACTTTAGTGGAGTAAAAAAAAAAAATACGGAAAAACGGTTTTTTTTTATTCCTATTTTCAATACATTATATATTCTTCTAATAGGTTATGAAAAAGTCAGACCTCTATCGAACCAACAATTGAGAAAAAAATCATTTTTCCCAAAAGCGTTTTTCTTGATTTATGAAACACTTGTTTCAAGCTGTTTGGCAAGAAATTACCAGAAATAAATTTTTTGCTTAATAGACTTTAGGTTTGTTGTTTTAACTTTTTCAATATATAAGAATTACATAAAAAATATGCTTTTAGGCAAAGGAGCGTAATATCATTTTGCTTTTCTGCTTGAAAGAGGCACAAGTTTTTTTTTTTTTCATAGTAAAAAGCATCGAAACTTTAGTGGAGTAAAAAAAAAAAATACGCAAAAACGGTTTTTTTTTATTCCTATTTTTAATACCTTATATATTCCTCTAATAAGTTATGAAAAAATCAGACTTTTTATCGAACCAAC
>CM035807.1:68705430-68772532 GCA_020466095.1 Chlorops oryzae
CAGTCAAATCACGTTAAAAATGAGCTTTTTACCTTCACACTAAACAAACGGCTTGTACAAACATCACCGAAAATCAAAATTTGCACAAAAACAGGTACACACAACACAACATGCTTGTATAAACATGGATTTGTGCAAATTCTTGTATGGTGTATTTGAGCCTTTATGTTGCGAAATATCGATACTCTTTTTTTTTATCGGTATCGATAGAACTCAAATCTCAAGTTCAATGGCTGAATGTACACTATTCTAATTGTTCAATGGCTGAATGTACACTATTCTAATTGTTCAAATTTCGGCGCCGCCCCTTGACATGTGCCGCCCGGGCTTTCGCACCGCCCGCCCCCCCCATGCTACGCTGCTGCACTGACTCAGTTCCCCTTTCACTCAACTATAAGCGTTTTGATTGGCTGACGTGTTTGAAGTATGCGTTAATTTGAGAAGTTTCCATGCAAACTAAATTATTACTATTTTAATACACAAAATACGTATAGATCATTTTTGATCACTTTTATGAAAAGCAGGTGAAAAGCACTTTTATTTTACGTATGAAGTATGACAACTGACTATTCAGTTAACAAATTATACAGAAAAATTTTGGTAGCAGAACATTTTCAGCAGAACATATTTTTTTCCAAACCTGTTAAAGCACAAATTTTTTTTTTTGTAAACTCTGAAAGCTTTAAAAGAGCTTAAAAACATGGGTAAAAAAAAAATTTAAAATTCGTAAAATGTTTTGCTAAAAAAAGTGAGCTCCAAATGACGCCTGAAGATATGGTACTTTTGTACGAAATCGACTCGCCAAAAAAAAGTACCGCGAATCTTCCTGAGGCTCATTTCGGAATCGTTCAAACGGAAGAACAACAATAGCAGTTACAACAAAAGAAACAACAACAACAGCAACAAAAACAACAGCAGCAGCAGAAGCAGCAACAACAACAACAACAACAGCAGCAGCAGCAGCAACAACACGAACTGCTTCTAAATTTAATGCACGCATTGAGCCGAAAAAAAATAAACTACGAAAGATGGACGTTGGGCAAACAAAAACTATTGCCGACGATGCAAAGTGTGCGGCTAATGCAAAAGCGGCTTTCTACAAAAATGAAGAACAGCGAGCTGCTGAAAGGCATGAGCTACAAATGCAATTGTGGCGCACAGAGCGCGATCAAAAGAATGAAGTGCAAGAACACGATTTGGAGGAGCATCGTTTATGCATTAAATTGGTTAAAGCACAAATAGAAATCGTTCAAAGCAAGCGCACGGGCTCCCCAATAAACATTTAAAAAGTTGTGGATTTTCATATAATAGTTAAAGTCAAAATCAATCAAAACCCCTTTTTCGTATATTGCTTGTTATTAAATTTACTCAATTTTCAGCCGTTAAAAACCGATGGAAATATTCTCGAGTTAGTCGATCTCTCGCATTATTCCGCGGTCGATTATTGGTATCTACCATGGGTTCATAAGAAATGACAATCTCATCATTGTTCGCGTCGATTTCGTCATCTGGCATGTTGTCGCGTGCATCGGACGCAATATTGTGTAAAACAGCACACGCCACGATTATCGATTGCACAGTGTGGATACGAACACGCATTCCCATAGACAGTACAGGCCAACGTCGTTTAAGGATCCCATATGACCGCTCCATGCCATTACGCGTACTAATATGGCTAGAGTTAAACAGTTGCTCTACTGCCGTTTGTGGATTCAAATGAGGCGTCACCATGCATTCGGTGTTTCGATAGCCGCCGTCGGCAACAAGCAAACAGCTATCAAATTCTCCACTTTCCAATCGTCGGAACAATTGCGAATTGTTAAAGATCGTAGCATCATGCGTTGAACCTGGCCAGCGCGCAACATAATTCGTAATTCGAGCTTTTGCATCAACGACTGTTTGCACGTTGATGGAGAACCAGCCTTATCGAAACAAAAACGAAAGAAGTGGCTGTGATATATGGACTAGAAAAACTAACCAAAAAAAACCACCCTTGCGATTTAGATAGTTCTCAGCTTGATCGGTGCCAGGCGACTGAATTCTGATGTGCGTGCAATCAATGGCACCGATGACGCCTGGAAACTTTGCTATTCTATAGAACTCCAAGCTTGCTTTTCGCATCTCTGTCTGTGCTCCAGGCATAGGAATAATTTTCGGTAACAAACGAGCAGTTGCTGAGGAAACGCGAGGCAAAATAACTGCATCCAATGAAGTCGCCAACTGTGATTTGAAAGTTGCCGCATGCACAAAACCGAAGCGCTATCAACGATTGGTTCAGTGGCGTAATGCTTCGTGATCTGTGAAATGGTAGTTTCGTTATAAGTGCAACGTTATTATTTGCATGGAATGCGCTGGTTTTATAACATACCGAGTTGGGTTGAACGGCAAATTTGGCGTGATCATTTCAAGCTCACGTGCGACTGTTTGTTTGGTGAATCGAATGCGTGCAAAAAATTCTTCGTCGTCCAGCCAATTCATATTAAATCGTCGAAAGAATGTGTAATGTTGGCGTGGCACTCTCTCCACGTTTCCAGCTTCACCATAGCTGTCTTCATCACTGTTGTCACAGACCCAGTTAGTAACGGGCAAATGAAACATTCCGCACAAATTGAAAACAGTTTTTATAAATGCTTATTGTATTTGTATCCTCCTATAATTTTGAAAGTCAAATGCCTGTCAAAAAACTGGAAAAAGGATAAATCTCGATTTAACGCGCTTAAATCGTAAATTTTTTCGTTTTAAGAAATCAGGGACTTAAACGTGTTTGCGTCGTAAACGGAGTCGTAAAAATTACAAATCGTCCTGAAAAAAAACCCGATTTTGGTCTTAATCGAAATTCAGCGGTTTTAAATCGAGTTTTAATTCTAAGTCTTTGTCAACAAATTTGGCATAAGTCAATTTAGTGGTTGTTGTATGTTAGATCAAGGTGGATATTCTTGAATTTTTTTGTTTTTTGGTTCAGTGTAGGCCACTGTTTCGCTGAGCAACTCAAATATGGACGTGGCTTTTAGAAAGAATGTTATTATAATATTTATAATTTAGCCTTGGAGCAATGACAAATATCTGCAGCTCTTCCGAGAAATTGAAGCATAGCTGTGTCTGCGTAATAAAACAGATCAGAACCATTCCAAAAGGGGTAAAACAGACGCAGCTTTAATCAAAATTGCGTATGTATATGTATAGTATAGTAAAAAACAATGCCTTTAATAAATATGATTATATTTTTAATTTTTTTGTAGGTATGCGGCAAACATTCTTTAAATATGTTAACAAAGAAAAGCATACCAAAAGTGGAAGCGCAGGTGGCTTTGACCAAAAAATCTAGCGTTGTATGACCGCCTTAAATTTTTTTAAGATGCGAGGCTACCAAATCAGGCAGTACCGATAATTTGGTAATGTTAATTTTTAATATTAATGTATTGCAATGCCACACATCCTGTACTGCCCTTCAATTTGACCTTGTGGCTCGACAAAGAAATTTTCAAATTCTTTCATAATGTCTTTTGCATTACATGACGGATTTTGCGGCGGAAGAACGTTCAAATCAATCAAATCACCAGAGATATCATTTCGACATTCACCTGGTATTATTTCAACGTTTTGCTCTGTGTCAATGTATGAGCTTGGTGCGTAAAGATTTCGTGCACGACGCATGCAAAAATTGTAACACAACTATTTTTGCAACCTTTTTAGGTGCCATGTCAAATGGGCGTCGTAAGCAACAAAATCGTGCAGAAGCGATACCGAATGTATTTTCAATTACACTTCGTGCCGAAAACTGATATTACTCATGATTGTATAATTGTATATAATTATATTATATTTCATAATTGCGTAATTGAAAGCTATTATCATAACTTCTTTATATCATAGAATCTAAAATTTCATTTGCCTCGTATAAACTCAACATTATTCGCTCTCTGTCTATTAGTACCTTTGTATTTGTACTGAATACTCGTTATTTGGAAGGTGGCGCGATCTTCGGTAAACGTGAGAACAAAGACAGTTGACGATAACCTCGCGGAGTAATTAGACGAAAATTTTAAGCGCTACTTGAAGATAAGCAACGTGGTTAATTATACGGTAAAACGTGAGAACAAAACTGCACGACACAAGCCGCGTAGATCGCCGCCGTTTCCAATAAACAGTAAATACGTTTATATACGAATATTAAATACGTTTCGAAATTTATTAAAATAAATAAAGACAAGTATTGCTATAAAAAACGTCTATACCCAATCTAGTCGACTCGCCTCGCCATTTTAACAGTGCAAATGCATCATCAGCCAGAATTACATATGGTATTGGCTTTGTTCGACCTGGCAAAGGTGTTTTCTGATGGAATTTTTAGTATTTATCTTTTTAGTTTTTCATTATATTTGCTTAGCGAAAATACACCTCCATCAGAAGCAGAGCCCTTCGCTCCAATATTAACCTATATGAAATTATAGTCCGCATCGCATAGCGCCATGAGTACAATGCTAAACTGGTGCTTATAATTGTTATATAAGCTTCCTGAACCAGGAGGCTGTCTAATTACACAATGTTTTCCATCCAGACATCCAATGCAATTCGGAAAGTTCAATTTTTTCCAGAAATCTTTACCTATAGCTCTCCATTCATCTTCCGTATCTGGAGTCTGTAAAATTAATCAAAAATTTTTCTTTGTTTATTTTCAGACTGACATAGGTATATGAAGAATCACAACAGTGATTGACAGTGAAGTCAACAGTGAAGGTGCTCTTTCACGTGAAAAAACCGAAACGCCAGCAAAAAGAGCAAAAACAAATTATGTTAAAGCTGTGTACAATAAATATTTGACTGAAATTCTTGTCACTCAAGACGATGAATTCACTGAAAAAGGCAATGAGATAGGCAACGCGCTGCGTGTAATTGCCAAGAAAAATAAGGAGATGGATGATGAGCTCTATATTTCAATGCGATGATTGATACTCGATAAAGAGAAGAGTTTGTTGATAATGTGATAAACAACTTCTGACTCATCATAGAAATAAAAAAAAACATTAAATAAAGCATAATATTTACCTTCAAAAATTCGTCTTTCAATTCTTCATAGATTGCCACACACACGTCTTGTATGATACCATTGATTGTGCAAGGTGCTATGTGAAAAATTGCCGATTAAGAATTTGAACTGTCTCCCGATGACAAATACCATAAAGTGACAGCCAACCGTTCCTCAGTTGTAATGGCTTGGCGGATCATTGTATCCTTTTTAGCTATACGATGTTTTATACCAGGCCCGTACGCAGGGGCAGGGTTTTGGGGGTTCAAACCCCCCCAAAACAACAGAATAAAAAAATTTTTTTCAGATTTTTGCCATAAAATTTACACAAGTCGACAATATGAAACATTAGTCTTGTTTCTGGTTTCTAATAGTTGTTTTCTGGCTTACTAAATAAGATTATATCTGAAAACCCAATTTTTTTTCTAAGTTTGATTTTGTGGTCAGGAGGACGATTTTTGAAATTTTCGCTTCAATTTCTAGATTTTTCTCAAAATCTCAGATAGTATGCCTGTGTTTTGCATTTTATGTATCTGGCTTAAAAGAAGAAGAATGCACCTACAACGATGTATCATGCGTTTCAATCAAGGTTTTACTTCAAGATCTGTAGCCATTCAAATTTGAAAAATGTGGATTTTTATGAATTTTTTTCGAAATTTTTTGAATTCATTTTTTCGGTAAAAAGTCTGAATAGATATTTTCGATACAAGTGTCGAAATGAAGCTTTTTTTTGCACGAGTGGTAAATGTTGTAAAACGAGGCGCAGCCGAGTTTTACAATACCACGAGTGCGAAAAAAGCTGAGTTTCGACACGAGTGCCGAACAATATTTTATGCAATAAGATTTCAAATTGGATTTTAACCTAAATTTAAGAAAGCGTGTTTTTTGGTTGTTTGTTATTGTGAAGAAATTTTTTATTTTGATTTGACAGATTCATTATTTGAAATTCTTTATTATATACAGCTTCGTAGTATGCTCTGCTTATTTTTGCCTTGTATTTTTGAAATGCGTGCATTTTGAAATTTATTATTGCACGCCTTGGTTATAAAGATCTATTTTTATAAATAGTATACACAAATATCTACTTAACGAAATTTTTTCTGTAAATTTGTGGATTAAACTGAACCAAAAAACGCATTTTAAAAATAAGCACGAACGTGATTAATTTAAGAATGTTCCACTTGCAAAAAATAATTCTTATTCTAAAACCAAGGATTAGCGTTATAAGATTTTAAAAATTTAAAGCAATATTGCCATTCATGAATGAAAATTGAAATTATGAATTCAAGGATGACATTTTTGAATTAATAATGTGGCATCCGCGTTTCAAAAACGGCTTATCAAATTAAGAATATGACAGCCTCGTTGCAAAAACGGCTTATTGAATCAATAATGTGGCAGTCTTGTTTCAAGAATGTAATATTCAATTAGGATTGTGGCAGCCTTATTTCATGAGGAACATTCTGGATTCAAAAGTAGCAACACGTCTTTCTAAAAAGAAATGTCATACTTGAAGAAGTGTTGCACGCGGCCAGTTTTTGAAGTGAAACCAAGAGTGATTTTGTAAATAAATATAGCTATATATAATATTGGTGTAGTAAAAAGAAATCCATTATTTTTCCAATAGATGGCGTTATTTATCTGCATCTCGCGTTGTATAAGTCCGATCGTGTTCCGCTAGGGGGCATTAGAAAGATGACAGTTCCTACTAAAAAAGCTTTTTGATACTTTTCTGATTGATTGATTCAGTTTTGTTTGAGAGCTTGTCAAAGATGGACATCAGCAAAGAGAAAATTCGCTACATTTTACAGTTTTTCTTCGATAAGGGAGAAAACGCAAGCCAGGCGGCTGAAAATGTGAATAGCGTTTATGGACCTGATACTGTAACAGCCAATCATGCGCAATTTTGGTTTCGTCGATTCCGTTCCGGTAACTTTGATGTCAAGGATGCACCACGCACTGGAAGGCCAATTGTCGAAAATGTCGATAAAATCATGGAAATTATCGAGTCCGACCGTCATGTTAGCACTGTTTCGATTGCAAAAGAGCTAAAGATTGCACAAAAACCGTTTGGAACCATTTGAATAAGGCTGGATACACAAAGAAGCTCGATGTATGGGTGCCACACGAGTTAACGCAAAAAAACCTCATAGACCGAATTTCCATCTGCGAATCGCTGCTGAACCGCAACAAAATCGACCCATTTCTGAAGCGGTTGGTGACTGGTGATGAAAAGTGGGTCACTTACGACAACGTCAAGCGAAAACGGTCGTGGTCGAAACACGGTGAACCGGCGGAAACGGTGGCCAAGCCAGGATTGACGGCCAGGAAGGTTTTGCTGTGTGTTTGGTGGGATTGGCAGGGAATTATCTACTATGAGCTGCTCCCATACGGCAAAACTCTTAACTCGGAACTCTACTGTCAACAATTGGACCGTCTGAAGGAAGCAATCGCCCATAAGCGGCCAGCTTTGGCCAATAGGAGAGGAATTGTGTTCCATCAGGACAACGCCAGGCCACACACATCGATAGTGACTCGCCAGAAGCTCTCCGGGAGTTTGGTTGGGAGGTTCTTCTGCATCCACCTTATAGTCCGGACCTGGCACCAAGTGATGACCATCTGTTCCTGTCCATGGCGAACAATTTTGCTGGTGAAACATTCGCTTCAAGAGAGGCTTCTGAAATTCGACTGTCTCAATTTTTTGCTAATAGGAACGAGGGCTTCTATGAGAGAGGCATAATGAAATTACCTTTAAAATGGCAACAAGTTATCGAACAAAACGGCGCATATTTGACCTAAATCGGGTCATTCTAACTATCTTAAATAAAGCCCTCAATTTAATGCAAAAATAATGGATTTCTTTTTACTACACCTAATATATTAAATAAAAAACGTGGAACTTCATCTCATTGATGGTGTTCTTTACACTCCTCAAGGAGACATTGTGCATGCTAAAAAAAATAATTCATGGAGAAGCACTGAATGGAGAGGAAGAAGACTATGAAGACGCTCAACTTCTAAGTGAGCTCCTGAAGGACTTTGGAATTGAGGCTGCTTTACAGTACTTGAAAGGTACAAAATTTTAATAAAAGAACGAGATGAATGTACATAATGAATGTGACCAATTCTTTAGATGCACAAGTCACTTACAGAAGTTTGCAATATATGGATCGTGAGGACATAAGGGAAGCAATTTCTCCTCTAGGACTCCGGATGGAGTTTAGAGCCAAACTATCAGTTTGGAAAAAACTAGAGGCAGCACCAGACGGGATCCCATTTATAAGGTTTAAATAAATTTTTCTTTAGTTTGGAATAGAGGATAATTCACTGCCAAGTAGCGCCGCAAGCACTCCTGAAGAAAGTGTCACTGCAACACCCTCTTCGTCAAAAAGCTCCTCACCGCTTCCAGGTTAGAGAATTGCTGCCTAAATAAGGTAATTTTTATTAGACCATGAAAAAACATTTAATGCATTAATAAGTTTTGAAGCAGCTGAAACGACAGTCATAGCTAAAGAAATACATAACGCGCAAATATGTAATGAAGAGCATATCAATTTTGAAAACTGTGAATCGATTTCGGTGTTAAATTACAAAGTTACAGTTTTCAAATGTAAGCATTATATAGTAACGTATACAAACCAATTAATGTTGCACAAAAATGAGCAAATAATATATGTACCAAAAAAACACTATTTTAATTCTAGCCCAACAAATAATCATAAGAAGTTTTTGTACCCATTTTCAGGCCTACGAAGTTGGTGGTGAGACTGAAAAAATAAATGTAATTCAACTAAATAATATTTTAAGTCAGCCCTTACATTTTTACCCAATAAATAATGGCAAAACTTACTTTAGAATTAAATATATATAACACTTAATCTCGTAATAATTATAATTACTTGTTATAATAAATTATATTAAAATACATTAAATAATACTTATGACACTTATGATATTACTCTGAAATAAAAAACAACTAAAAAAACATGAATTTTTTCAATATTTTTACACTACGAGTATGAAAAGATAACATTTTTCTCTTCGGTTGTATAATAAGCAACTTCAGTTCTAGAATTGGACTTTTAAATTCAGAATTGTGCCTACTACATTTCAAAATTTTTAGTTTCACTTCAAGAATGTTCGTTCTCAAAATAAGATTTAAAAATTATTTATAATCACTTTTGACTATGAATCAAGAAAGTTCGTTCTCAAAATGAGAGCTACAAATTCTTATTTTTAGTCATGTTCGACTATGAATCAAGATCTTAATACTCGAAATAAGAATGATGTAAATAAAAATTGGATTAATATTTTTCAACCATGAATCAAGAGTTTTCATATTGCATTTAAAATTTTAAACTTTAATGCCCAATTTGTTGACCGAGTTCTAAAATCTACTAAAACGCGATTTAGATAAATCTCGATTTATAATATGACGCCGTTTACAGCCCGGCCTAATTTTTTCGATTTGTTCATAAAAATCATCAGATTTGCGACGCGTCGTAATTGTATTTTTACAACTCCGTTTTAAGCCGCTGACAATGTGCTGAATGTAAGTTTACGACGCGTTTTTATACAAAGTTCTGTGCCCGATCCTGAACTGAAACCCAATACTATCGACACCAGCAAAGATGTAACGGACCTTTTCCTTGAAATGACCCAAATGACAGCTCACTTTTTTTAGCAAAACATTTTACGAAATTAAAATTTTTTTTTTACCCATGTTTTTAAGCTCTTTTAAAGCTTTCAGAGTTTACAAAAAAAAAATTTGTGCTTTAACAGGTTTGGAAAAAAATATGTTCTGCTGAAAATGTTCTGCTACCAAAATTTTTCTGTATAATTTGTTAACTGAATAGTCAGTTGTCATACTTCATACATAAAATAAAAGTGCTTTTCACCTGCTTTTCATAAAAGTGATCAAAAATGATCTATACATATTTTGTGTATTAAAATAGTAATAATTTAGTTTACATGGAAACTTCTCAAATTAACGCATACTTCAAACACGTCAGCCAATCAAAACGCTTATAGTTGAGTGAAAGGGGAACTGAGTCAGTGTTGCTAAATTGAGGAAAATTTCCTCCTGAGAGAATTTTTACTACAGATTTTGGTAAAAGGGGAAATGAAATCAAAACTGAGTCAGTGTTGCCGAGTTGAGAAATATTCCTCTTTTTGAGGGAGTTTTTACTACACATTTTGGTAAAACGAAAAAATAGATATTCTCTGCTCTGTTGAACCAAAAGGGAATTTTTTAAATAATCGATGCTCAAAGCAAGACTCAAATTACTTATTAAAATAAATGTAGCAGAATGCTACGCGTACTTAATTCCTACAAGATGGTATTTCTTCTCAGAATTCTCTTAGATCTTGTGTCATAACTCGAGCAACAGAATAGCATGGTTGCGACAAACTCTTTTTTGGTTTTATAGCCTATACTCAGATATGCAGTAAATACTTGCTCAATAAAATAAAGTAAGCAATCTTTCTGCAGCTTCGTTATAAGAGGCACAGATGGCGCTATTGCTCTCTAAAAAAAATTAACAAAGCGTGCGCTCTTTATGCGATTTGTAACTAAATGGAAGCATGAAATACAAGTAGTTTTGCGACGAAATCGGCCGCCCTGTCACTTACTTTGCATAAAGAATTAGTACGTTCAATATTTTTCCGAAGTAAATCCATAAATTCAGATGCAACCCTGTGTACTCCCTACTTTTCGATTCTTTATCATCTGAGTATATGCAAAAGTAGCTAAATTACTTCGAAGTAAATTTTCGTTTTTTGCATGTGTTTCAAATGGGCACCTTACTTACGTAGTATCTGAGTATGGGCTATTAAGAGCAAATCCATTTTTCCCCAAAAAGGGGTTTTAAGGGATGAATTAAATTTGAAAACTGACTGTCTGTTTTCTGTGCGCTTGGAATCAGCGCTAGCACGCACTAATCTCTGTACTAACTGAAATGATATTTTGTAGCACAATTCGCGCAAGAGAGGTTTAAGAGTACATAAAGTGGGAGTGAGATAGTAGAAGTCTGATGAACCCTGGCACAATTGTTATTTATGTAATAGTTTTATTGGAAATATGACATCATTATCCTTATTTTTCCATAATTCATAATTCGAAAAGATGATTTTTGTTCCTATGGGGTTAACTGGAAAATTTTCAAACACAATTTTAAATATGAAACCAAATGTTGAACCCCAATAAGCAAATTGCGATGTTAAACGCATCACGTTTTTACGGCCTTAACCAAATAGCGATTTTAAACGAAGAAGATGTTAAGCGAAATATGCTGTTTTGAAGATACACGTTTGTATTTCTCCCATTTGAATTTCTCAGTGAGATTATTCTCTGATCTAAAATAGGTAGCTATGACGGATTAAGCTGCTTAGTTATTACATACTACGTCAACACGTGAAGTGAAGTCACCGCTTACACGTCAATAAAAATGCACGATTAATCAGGCGCTTACATTTACGGTTTGGCTCGTTATTTGGATCGTTTAAGCTAAAACGACTAAGTAAAAACGGGGTGTTAAAATATCACACCCCGGAAACTAAAGAGTCATAACTCAAAATTTGTAATTTCTCAGAAAACGCGAAAAACAAAATGCGTCGCAGTGTCAATCGAAGCAAGAAGAAAGGCATTGGCTTTGTTTTTTTGGCTTTTTATAATAAAAAAATCGGAATAGAATTTTTCGTGCAGGTAGACAGGTGGCTTATGAACAAGATCCACAGCATAACTCAAAATTCACAAATTTTAAGTTGTGTCGCTTTAGTTGCCGGGGTGCGATATGCGAATGTTGTTTTGTTTATTTTGTGGTTTTCTTTTGTTCGCTTAAAAAGTTGTGAAATATGAGTGAATATTTTATTTTAAAAATGAAATGTTCAAAGAAGCTCCTAAAGAGTTAGCTCCAATGGCGCAAGCTGCGGAACGTTTCACGCTGCGGAAGATGCGTGATAATTACGCTTTCCAATAATGCATGCACCTAAAAATATGATTGCAGTTCGTTTGATTAGCGAGGAATGTTTTTTTTTTTTTTTTGGAGTACTTGGTTCAGTACAGTTTGTTTCGAAGGAATATGTTTGCAATGCAATTGCATTGTCCTGTTAATAAAGGACAGCAATTCCGCAACAATAGTAACTAGCAAAACTCGTCGATTGACACATATGGAATTTCAATGCATTCGTTTTACTTCTGTACATTCTACTCTTCTCTAAAGTAGCCAAGAAGAGCCAAAGACATCTTTCGCATATATATTGTTACACCACAAATCACGCACATGAAATATTCCATATTTGGAAACTATTGTACTGCGTGCGAACGCATGCGCATGATTCGAACTGCTTCCAAATGTTTTCATAAGTTGAATAGTTTTGTAAACTTACGTTCCGCAGCTCACGCGCTATTGGAAATGGCTCTTAACCCATTTGCGCCCGATGTACTATATAAACGACACCATTTTAAACTTCGTCAATTACTATGACAGTGAAGTTACTTAATAAAAAGCCGAAATTTAACCCGTTTAACCCTTTACTGCATGATGTTATTAAATATGTGGAGAATTTTTTTTTCGGGGTCCATTATGTTATTAACCCTTTACTGCATAATATAGTGGAAAAGTGGGAAAAATTTTTTTTTTGGCAGTAAATGGTTTCATTAAGGCTTTCAAAATAATTATAAGTGTATCGTTTTTTATCAGCGTTTTCGGTTTTTTTTGGGCGCAAATGAGTTAAAGCGTTTGTATAAACGTTGTAATTAAAGCAGTGAATGCACTAAGAAAAATTTTAGCACGAATTCCGTCTGCATGGTAAAATAAGGAGATTTTATAACTTCGTGGAAAATAAAAATAATTCAAAATACTAAGACTAGATTATGCAAGCGTTATAAATTTGTGAATTAAAAATTTGAATTGTAAGGCCAAATGTTGTTTTCAATACAATTTTCAATATCTATATAACACCTCGATTCAATTATATATTCCAATAAGTTCAACGGGTCAGACTTTATTAGTTCCATTTTACGTTCTGGGCCAAAATCTACGAAATTCCGTAGACGCATACGCTCAAGTTTGAAGTCTTCTTTGCTTATGTCGTCAGGAGCTTCATTTAAGTCAAGCTCGTCTACGCCCAATAAAACTTTAGGGCTTAAAAAGGCATACTTTTGTTCTAGGTTCTGCAGCTGTTGGAATCTTTCTCGTATTTCGGCACATACCCTATCTATTGACGAAAACATTGTGCGCTTTAAGTCGTCTTCAAAGGATAGTCCAACGTCTCTACTCCCGTCACCAAAATATGCCTTTTTTTAATTCGTCTTGGGGGTTCAACCGCAATTCCAAGTTCTTTGCATACATTTTTTGCGTAGTTGAAAGCCTTATCTACGAATTCTTCTCGCTTTTCTTGCAATATGGATTGTAAAGCGCTAATTTTTTGGGCACACTGATGTATATTTAGTCCCTTTGTTTGGAAATAAGTCTGAGCATCGTTTACTTCACGCAACACTGGATTCCAGAAGCCTAAATAACATAAAAACGAAAACGATTGCATCGTTACTAATAAATTTCCAGCGTCCATTCGCGTGTTTAAGTTTTCATTCGTTGCCGTCAGATTTTCCAGTGCTGTTAAAGTTTCTTTGTAGTGGCCTGCAATAAAATTAACAGCATCACCTCTGGCGCTCCATCGTGTGTCCTGAACCCTCGGCAAACATTTTCCTGTGGATTCAGACGGAACAGACGGACATGTCTAAATCGATTCAGTTTTTGATCCTGATCATTTCTATATATATATGTCTATATCTCCGGAGCTTAATTCTCCCTGTTACAAGATTTGCACAAAACTAATATACCCCGCTTACGCTGGGTATAAAAATGTAGAAATTTAATTTTTCTTAATCGCCCACTTGATGTAAGGTTGTATTGAATTTTTTTAAAGTGTATGAACAGCTGTTTAAACCAGCTGTTTTAAGTTTGCCATCATATACCTCTTGACAGTTATCTAAAGCACATGTATCGAAGTGAATAAATTGCAATAGGCAAAATCACGAGTAAAACTGACGACAATTGTTCTTCGTTACATATGGGTAAGCTTTTTAAATTATAAAAAAATATTATTAATAAAATATTTTTTGCCGATCCCTGATTTAAACACGTAATAAAGTCTTGAGAAACATTTCAGCTTGATCGGAGAATTTTTTGGGGTACCTCCAGTACTAGGGGCTGTTCCAAAATCACAAAAATAGCTTAAAAACCGGCTGAGATATTTTTATGAAATTAGAAATTGAAGCTTATTTGATGGCCGTTAATATTATTTGAAAAAATTGGAAATGTGGGCAAGGCAAATGGGCGTTTTTAGAAAAATGTCTCTGACTCGCACAACTCAAAAGGAAATTGGATGAAAGTTGGCTTCTGAACTTCTTTTATGTCCACACATATCCTCTGGAAAAAAGGGCTTAATCGGACCATGTTTTCTGATACCTACAGTCTAGGAGATATTTTGATGACATTTTAAGCTTGTACTTATTTTCATAATATAATATATGTATTATAATTGACCTTAAGCTCGAATAAACGCCGGAAAATCATTAAAACGATTTTTCACTTAATGATCAATATAAATTATGTTATTTTTAAAAATTACACGTGGGCGTAGCAAAAGGGCAGTTTTGCAAATAAATCTCATACCTAAGAGACCCTAAATTTCATAAGAGAACAAAAGTTCGCTATGCGCTTTTATTATAGAAATACACATCCTCTACAAAAATCTGTCCGATCGCCCAATTTTTTCGGGAACCTATAATAGGTACTGGAGCCTATTCTAAAAATTATTTAACGTGTCCTTTAATCTGAATTTTTTGATGAAATTTCAAATTCGAGGTTATTTAAACAGCTTCAATTGTTTTTTCCAATTCCAAAAGTGGGGTTGCAAAAGGCTTGTTTTGGAAAAAATTATTTATTCTTCAGAATCTGACACATCGTAGTTTAAGACTTCATGTAAACTTTCAGTGATGGCCAAACCTCCATCACTTTCTGATTCGTCACTTGTTTCATTTTGATCCAGAGGAGCTTCCAATAAATCTCCAATTTCTTGAGCGTAAGAAACCATTTTCTTTTTTGATAATGTCCTCAAATTCAAATAAGAAGTTATTGGATCGGAAGAGTCCATTGATCTGAAGAACATGTACTGAAGAGTCGCCTGACAACTGA
This sequence comes from Chlorops oryzae, assembly GCA_020466095.1. Lineage (NCBI taxonomy): Eukaryota > Metazoa > Arthropoda > Insecta > Diptera > Chloropidae > Chlorops > Chlorops oryzae. The sequence continues at coordinate 68,720,656 of CM035807.1, forward strand.
TGTTGCGGGAATGATGTTGTCTGTCTCTTTTATAAAATTTATTTCGAGACTCGGATGCTTCTTCGCCCAGCATACCAACTGGTAAAATACAAGCACTTATGATATCTGCGCCATGGATTAAAATTTTGTGCATTGTTGCGGGCATATAATACCAACTGTAATTCTCCAAAAAATTTTTGCTGTTGTTGAACACAATTCACCAAACTTGGAAGCATTAATTGGTAAATGACACGAAATCGCTATCAAAATTTTTTTTATGTTCTTGATGAAATCTACATTGAAGCCTAAGATTTTGGCAAGCAGATTTGGGTCCCTGAAAGCTTTTCGTGCAGTATTTCCGTTATTAGTTGACCCGGACCCCCCAGACTTTGGCTTACTAACATTTTAACCAAGTTCTTCCCATAACTTGTCTTGAATATATTTTTTTCTTGTCTCGAATTGTTCTTTATCTTCCTCTTTCCTAGGCTGCCAAATTTTAATTGTGAATTTGTATGGGACATTTAAACAAGCTTCAAAAAGCCTTATCCACGTATGAAGTGGACTAAGACCATGTTGTAGTGTTTTAGGGTCTGGTAGAAACGTGCCATTTTCATAGTTGCTCAATTTATTAAACATGGTTGGAGTTGCTTTACAAAAAGGACATGTTTGCAACGACTTTGTATTTGTTAGTATGTGTAAGACTTTCCCATCTATTAAAGTTAGAAAAGTTGAAAAATGTATTGTTATACTGTGGCTCTGATCCAAGTCTATAGACAATCTCTACATCTACGAGTTTTTTCTGTCTTAAAACTAGTTCAGTTGACTCTGTGGCATACTCAATACAAAGTGGACGGCACGACTTGAGTGATTTAGAAGCTCTATTATTCCAAAGAATCATGTTTTGGGCTTCAACATTACTCATAAGTCTTAAGGGAATGACAGTTGTCACAAAAAGACTCCCATCTTTTTGTGCAAAATTCACTTTTTGGGTGTGATAGGACTGATTGTAGTTTGAGACACCTGTACAACCATCGAACCCCCAATAAAACATCATAAGACTTTCTAGCTTACTTATACCCTTTTTATACCTTTTCCGAAGGAAAGGGTATATTAAGTTTGGCACGGTGTATGTAACATACCAAAGGAGTCGCGATAGATATAGACATATATATATATTCTTGATCAGGGTGACAAGAGGAATCGATCTAGCCATGTCTGTCTGTCTGTCTGTCTGTCTGTCTGTCTGTCTGTCTGTCTGTCTGTCTGTCTGTATGTCTGTCTGTCGGTCACACTTTAGTTTTTCGTAATTTACTCCTAAGCCATGAAATATATCATATTGAAATTTGGCATGGACTTGAACCAGGTAAATGTACGAAAAACTGCGTACAAATTTTTTTTGTAGTCCCTTCTTGGGTCGTGGGAAGTGGTTCAGAAATTTCAAAAATCACGATTTTTTACGTTTTTCGTGGATAGCTTTTTTACTATACATCCCAGCATATTGAAATTTGGTGTGTGTATAGCTACCATGTAGACTTAAGCTTTCGCTGAAAAAAAATTGCGACATCGCTATATTTATGGTCATCATCCTACACATTAGAAAAAAACACTCTTTCTCTTATTCTCATATCTGTATACAAAAATGATTTTTTTGCTTCTTCTGATTGTGTATTTTGCCGCCAAATAAAGTCGTCACTTAAGGTTAAATTTTGACCATGACCACCATTCGCGAAATTCGCAAAAATTTAATTTTCACTATTTTGAATTGAGTATTTCGCAGCTAGATATAATACCCTCTAACGGTTAAAACATGACCATGCCCACCATGCCGCGAACATTTTGTGCTTAATAATAATCTCGAGTTTGAGAAGCTAAATCGAAGTACAGATATGGTATAAATAGATATCCAAGCTTGAACAACGAAAACGGCAGGATTTTTTGTTAAGGTAATGTGTTAACATATTTTAGGCTGAGGAAAAGGTATGTTTGCAATCGGCTTAGCCGATGTAAACTTCTTTACTTGTTTTCCATGAGTTGGAGAATAAGCTCGGTCTGCAATTTGACAATTCTTTCTGTTGTGTGGTTAACCAAAGATTGAAAAGCAACTTTGGCACATTTTTGAGAGATACTTATTTCACTTTTAGGAGGACGGCATTGTTCTTTTGAAGCTCTTACCTCATTATAAGACGGCCAAATATCTGCACCACAAGATTTAACTTCTAGCCGAATATTTTGGTACTCACTTTTACTGAGAGAGTTTCCCCATTAAAAATGCCAAAGCCTCATCTGGAGTTTTTTTTATTATAGGCCTCGAATTTCCCTCTACAAGTTCCAACATTTTCGCCGGAAGGTTTGGGTTTCGAACAAAGGCATCAGTGATCAAAAAAAAGTTCAACAGCTTCCGAACGTCGAGAGGCATAACGCAAAGCTAATAAAATCCTAAAAGGATCATGCTCGAGCCCTGCACTAATTGCAGCGACCTCCCGGCGCATTGTGCGACTTGATTTTTCTGAAAACTCAAGAGGAGGTCGTCCTGCTTTGGAGAAATGGGGAGCTTCTCTGTCTTTACTATTTAGTTCAATAACGAAATCAGAATCCGACCACACCGCATTATTTTCCAAATAACGATTTTTTATCCTTCGAGCTTTTTCGAAACGTATTTTGTTTTTAATCTTCAGAGTGGAAATGGACTTCCTTAAGCAATTAAGGTCATTTTGGGATATATCCTCAGGTTTAACATTTATTTTCCTTAATAAATTTAGAGCACATAGGTTAGTGTCACCATTTCTAGTAGTTAGAACATCAATCACTATTCTTTTCGTCAGTTTGAACATTTTTAATTCGCAGACACACACAACCCACAAGAAAGCTTGAATTAGTGATAATTTTGACAAACTACTTGAATAAAAAAAATTAAAGTAAATGAGAAATATAAAGTACTATTTACATAAGTGATTGAAAATAACTAATTGGTATTACCAACTAAGAGTACTGTCGTGTAATTACATATGAACATGTGGATATATAAGCAACTCAAAAACGTAGATCTTCAAAAATGGGCGAATGGTTTTTTTTATTACTTCAAATTAACAGTTTTTTGAATTTCGAGCAAAATTGAGCCAACTTTTTTTATAGATATTACTCTGAAATTATTAATTAAATAACTCTTTTCCTTACAAGTGGTGCAGTCTTGCGGACTCTGCGTTTCAAAGCTCCTGGAGTCTAATCTTTTTTTGGAAATTTCAATTTCAATTTAACATATTTTTTCTTCAGAACAATATTATACTTCAAAATTTCTTAATTATTAAAATACTAGTTTTTCTTAATTCCAAAACAAAAAAAAAAAATTTTATTCAATTTTATTTCGGGGAAAAAATTTATTTTGCCAAGAATATCAAAACCAAATTTTTAAGGATTTTCGGCTTTGAGTTTGTACAGGAAAGCCAAAACGTGATGGAGTGAAGAAATATTTTAGGCTTATAGATCTTAAACTATTCTAAGCCAAGCCTGATCATTATTTTTTTGAAAAGGTTAAATAGACTTATGGCCACGAAACCCGGTCTGCTGGCCCACTGTGCAGCGGTTTGAATGCATGTTCCACGATTTTTGCCTGAAGCATTTTGAATTTGAGTAGAGTCGGAAAACTCCTTATAACTTTTAAAATTTTCTATCAATTTCAGCATACTATAAAATATTGAAAACGTTAAATACGCGGTTATTGTTTCAAAGTAAAAAACTTATTTCCAGAACTTTTAGCAAAATCAAAATGAATTCAAAAAATTTCGAACAAAATTTTAAAAAATCCACATTTTTCAAATTTGAATTACTATAGATATTGAAGTAAATCTTTGTAAAGGTGCGTTCTTCCTCTTTAAAGCAAGCTACATAAAATGCAAAACACATACATACTTCCTGAGATTTTGAGCAAAATCTAGAAATTGACGCGAAAATTTCAAAAATCGTACTCCAGACCACAAAATCAAACTTAAAAACAAACAAAAAATTGTTTTCCTTCATTTTTTAGGTATAAGAAGTCGGAATCTGATATACAGAAGACAGAAACAAAACTCGTGTTGACTTGTGTTTTCTGTTGAAAAATTTTCCCACTAATAAAGCAAATATTTGCAAATTTTTCCAATGTGCGCTAAGTTTTCTGCCCGGGGCCCCGCGGGGCCCGGAATCCGGCCCACAAAAATAGTTGGGAACACACGCGCACAGAAGCAAGCTTCTGAGCAGTATATCGTGTGGTTGTCATCATATAGAACTATAGCTGCAACTTAGGCATGCTTTGGTGAAAAAGTTCAACTGTAGTGAACCACGCCATAGCTCACACTATAGAGCTGAGGATTATTTTCGAATTGGCATCCACAGCCCATACCTACATCTATTTGTCACACATTTGCAAGATCGTTTATTGAACCACAGACATATTTAACCCGTAGCGCCTGAATTGAAAAAAATAAATATTAAAAATAAAATAAAATATGAACCGGTTTTGAAGTTTTGATCACAAAACACGAACTTTTTCAGTGATGCCATATGGCATCGCTAGGCGCTACCGGGTTAATCTAACTTTGCTTCCTTGTTTCCCAAAAAAAACTAAAAATTTTGATAGACTTTCTTGTGCCGAATTGTTCAAAACATACGAATCTGTTTTGCATGATAAATTTCCAGAGACATGGATAAGTGAGGTTGAAATTTGGAGGAAACGCATCGAAAATGTAAATATTCAAAATTCGTTAGAGGCTCTTGACATATGTAGGCCAGAAGCTTTTCCAAATGTTAATATTATACTCCGGATCATGGCCGTTTTGCCTGCTACCAGGTTAGGAAACGAACGGTCATTTTCTACTCTGCGACGCTTGAAAACGTACTTGAGGTCAATAATAAAAGAAGATCGTCTAAATGGACTTGCGGCTTAAAATATCCATCGCAATATTCCAGTTAATGTAGAGTCAGTAACGAAAGAATTTTTTTCAGTACCTCGAAGAATCGCATTGTTGACAGAAAAATAATAAAATAATGCAAATGGCAAATTAAGACATGAAACTATTGATCACGTATGTTATTGATTTTTCCAACGACCATGCAATTAAATTCATAAGCCAAGAATTGGAACAAATTGGTCAAACCTTGAAAACCATTAAAACAAAATTACACAGCCACACAAAAAAAAAGAAAATGTTCTGAGCAGTAAACCAAAGGGTATGGATTCGACGTATTTTTTCGGCTGAGTCCGAATTAAACAAATTCAGGAAGATTTATCGTGTAAATTTTCCAGGAGCGGCCCATTAAGGGGCCCTGGGAGGGTTTTTCTTCCATTTCATTTGTAGATCAAAGAAATGGAAACAGTAAAACATTGAATGACTTAAATTATGTTACAAGTGATGGCAAATGTCGTCCTAATAATTTTCAAAGCCGAACCACTACCAGGGCCGGACAAAAACGGCCCCTGAGAGGGATTTCTCACTATTCAGATATTTTCATGCTCGATAAACCAAAAAATCGTGCTTTTCAATAGCTTTAGGACTGCCATGATGCAGTAGGGTGGTTAATCCTTCCTAAAGAACCAGGTATTTTCAGGGCCGGCTCAGGTAGGACCCCAAAATAGGAGTGTCCTTAGATCGATCTCGTTCTAACTCCATGAACTCAACAATCAATTTTTTATTTTTCCCTTTGTTTTTTCCACGAGACCTAACTCTTAAGCATTTATTTCGCAAAAATGTAAAAAATTAAGAAGTAATTTACGTCTTTGCAACAATAAAATTTACAACTGTCACTTGCATTTAACGAAGCATGCCGTTTATTTTTCATACATGAGAAGGTTTCTATAACTATGTGTAAAAAGCATAGCTGTAAATTGCGATTACGATTAGTAATCAATCAAATTACATTTTAAAAGGAATTATAATGCTTATATAATCCTTATATGAGATTTTTCTGGTAAGTTATTGATTACGAACACAAATAATCAAATTGGATTACTTGCGATTACGAAAAAAATCAAAAATAATCAAAACAGTAATCCGACTACTTTTGAAGATTATTTACTATAAAAAGATTTGAGAATACAATGAGAAAGATCTCATAAAATAATTCTCAAAGCATTCTCATTATAACAGAAATAGCGGAACGTGTAAACAGGAATCGGAATATTCTCACGGATAAAACCACGTGAGAATTATTTTTCATGAGAACGTGTACCGGAACCATTATACAGGATTATAATTAAGAAAACATACACACCAACTATTGTGTGTTAAGAGTTGAGAAAAAATTTATTCTATGTGTTTTTGTGGGATTTTGTCTTTATTTAGGTAAAATGACTCCACTAGTTCAAATCTTCAATCCGTTTTTGGGGGTCGCACCTTGTTTGAAATTACACTTATAAATTCATTTTAGGAACACAGAATATTTTGAGTTAAATATTTTCATACTTTTACTGAGTGTAGAATAATATGTAATTCTTTAGTTATTATATAAAAAATTTGTGATTGCTTGGAAGCAGAGGGATACTCTCATTTGACTGTAAACTAATCTTATGCTAGGAAAAAGTCCTTCTTCTGAGAAAATTTGGCAAACTTTATTATTTTTCCTAGAGTAAAACGCGAAAGGATCGGATTCTTTAGTGGAAATTTCTAAGGTTCTGCAGAAGTCCTACAACCCGTGAGGGAGCAGAACCTTGCATCTGACGAATCCGCTTGCAGTAATGACTGTGGATAAACTGTCGTTTTTAAAGCCATAAAAAATGTATAAAGAAGAGGTAACTGTAAAATTGTTGAACGGTTTTTCGAGCCGGCAGAATTTGGTCTCTCAAGCACATGTGCTTGGAAAATCTTAATTTGGCCGAAACTGTTTTAAATCCTATTTTTCCTGAGGTTAAACCCCTTACAAGCTTTGACAAATTTACCAAGGTCTTAAACGAAATTTAACGTAGATTTGGAAAAAAATTTAGAATAGTATGTGTTAATAAGATCTTTTTCAAACCAAAATGGCTCCCAAAGTATAAAAAAAAAAAAAAAAATTTCAAAATTTTGATTTTGAAGGCTCAAATACTCTCTTTAAACTGAAGTAAAGTAAGTATAAGACTATTTTAGGTTTGGTCTAGAAAGGTTTGAATATTCTCTGTCGAACTGCTTAAAATTTTTACTTTGGATTCAAACGTTTAGGCGTGAAAATTTGTATGTGTATACAGTTATTATATATATATTATATACCCTGCAGTAAATGCGGGGCAAATTGACCCCTGCGTCACCACTGTCATTCTATAGACATGGTCAACGAGGAGGTCCACAGTTCAATTTTCTTGAGCATTCATAAAATGAATTTGCTGCACGAGAATCAGAAGGCTCCGTAGCGTAATGGTTAGCATGTCCGATCATCAATCCGAAGGCTCGTGTTCGAATCCCAGGGCAGGCGAGAAAAAGTGGAAAATTGCAAAATTCGGAGGATTATTCTTATGGATTCTTATGGGTGAGAACAGAGAGTTTCCATTCTGAATTCTCGTGAATGCTTTCACAGTTCGTGCGAAAATTCTCATGAATTATATTTTCAATAACTTAATTTTTCGAATTTTTTCGCAAAAAAAAATTTTTTTAAGCCTGTTAGATACCTATAATATTAGATACTTAAAAAAAAAAAAAATTGGTACCCGCCCGAGCGAGAATCGAACACGGGTCTTCAGGTCGCTAGGCCAGTCTCTTCACACTGAGCCATCCGAGCCCTGTGTGCGGCGCTTTCCATTTACGTACTATAGCTAATGAGATGCCTCTACAACATCACCAGTTCAATCGTCAACTGGTGTCCGCTCGAACATATGCTCATACAAAGTGTCCATAGGAGAATACATTGGCACTTGTACAGTTGGTCACTAGTGACGGTGACGGAGGAACTAGTGATAGATTGAATCAGTCACTCGTGATAATTACTGCAGGGTATCTTGACGAAATTCGGTATGGAGATGCAGGGCAACATGAGTAATAATAAGTTTGACATTGGGCATGATCGGACCATTTTTTCGGGTACCTCCAGTAGAAACCGCGATTCCTATTTCTTTTTCATTTTCAAAATAGTTCAATAAAATATTTTCATAATTCTTCCGCGGAGCCATCGTATATTTTTCAACTTTAAGGTTTTTATAGTATAGCAACTAACTGTCAAATTTAATTTATTTTCCTTTCAGTGCTGCCATCTCTAAATTTCAGTTTTCAGCAAACGATATTAAAAATTCCCCTCATTTTACAATGACACAAAATAAACCATTCGAAATATCTTATTTCTTTAGGATTATTGTTGCTTTTACTATACAACGCTTACAAAGATAGACTAACTAGCGAAATCTTTCCAGAAATGCATTGCATGATTTTTGGCAACCTGAAAATATTAATTGAGCGCTACAAAGTTTAGAATTACACCTGATATAGCGAAAAACTCGTTCAAATGACAACACTGTTTCCCTTCCCCCGTTTGACTCAGCTGCTGTTCGTTTTACGCAGCCACAGCGCAGCCTCAGCCTTAAAATTTAAACAAACGACTGAGCTGTTGAAATTTACACAGCTGCAGCTACAGCCACAGCTACGTTTTGGCAAAAGTGGCAGTTTGATAGTCAGCCAACAGCTGTTTTTTAGTGCTTCATCTGTTTGGCAGCCAGCCTTTCGAACCCTGCTTTTAATGCAATTTTTCGAATACAATTTTATTTTTTCAAAAATTTAAGTAGGTAGCGATTTGTAAAGAAATTTAAAAAACTTTTTAATAATAATAACAAAATAACAAATAAAATGGTTTGTCAGTGCAAAATGGGAGATAAAGATTTCAGAGCAAATTCTAAACAATTTAGCCTCATTTAATTTTTTTTTAAATTGTTTTCGAATTGAAGCTCAAAATTTTAAAAACATACTAGTGGTATTCAAGCAACAGTGCAAATTGCAGTGTGCAATATTTGCACTGCTTTTTTTGGACGCAATTTGACAAGTGCAAATATTGCACACTGCGTTGCTTGAATACCACTACTATGTAAGTTTAATACTAGCCTCGAAATTTTTCAGTGGTGCCTCACGAACCAGTGATAGACAGGTCGCATTTCCTGTATGGAATTTTGAAATCGCAGTCAGATTTAGCAGTTACAGTGGAATCTCGATTATCCGACCCTCGCTTAGCTGCTACCTCCCTTAAATCTCTCACTGCAGTAAAAAACAAGTAAGAAAATCGGTCAAGCCCGACTTTGAAATACCCAGCGTCCCGAAATTATGAGCGCACTATGTTTTGCTTCTCTATTTGTGGGCGTGGCAGTGGGAGGGCAAAATAAATTATTTCCCTACACCTTTCATTCGCCTTGGTGAACCTATGTTGCGAATTTGAAGCTTCTACGCCTTTTACTTCGGAATTTACGATAAATCTTCATTTGTGGGCGAGGAAGTGGGCGGGGCACATAAAATTTTTTCCTACACCTTTCATTCGCCTTGGTGAACCTATGTTGCGAATTTGAAGCTTCTACGCCTTTTATTTCGGAAGTTACGATAAGCCCTTATTTGTGGGCGTGGCTCGAGGAGGACGGCGTCCGTTTTTTTCCAGGATATGTCCCTTTTCCTAGTTTACCAGTACACCAAATATCAATGAAATGTGTTGAGTGGTTCGCAAGTTACAAGCATTTTACTGAAAACACATTATATTCATTTGTGGGCGTGGCAGTGGACGGATGTCTCCCATTTTTACTTAGGATCATACTCGGATCCCCATATGCATGTGTGCCAAATTTCGACTTCATTGGTTCAGCCGTTTCGGAGGAGATCCGACCACGGACGGACGGACAGACGGACAGACGGACATACGGACGGACGGACGGACGGACAGACGGACAGACGGACATGTCTAAATCGATTCAGTTTTTGATCCTGATCATTTCTATATACATTTTTCCATATCTCCGGAGCTTAATTCTCCCTGTTACAAGATTCGCACAAAACTAATATACCCCGCTTACGCTGGGTATAAAAAGAACGAGCTTTTATTTTCAAAATTGGAAATCTATATATAAAGAAAATCGGCATTTTAAATTGTTTTTCTCCAATAACATTTTACTTTGCTTAATAAGATTTATCAAGACTTTTGAACGAATCGAATAATCAAGGTTTTATCGTATTTACAACGAATTCCTGGAAATGTTATTGAAAAAGTTCGAGGAAAAACAAGATGCAAGAACATTTGGTCACAAAAAGCGAAGTGAGATGTGATCAGTGATGCCGTTTTGATAAAATTTGACCAAAACTTGGTACTTTTTTGTGGATGTGAAGATGTGCAGTTTTTTTTCTGATTTTAGTTGTTTTTCAAAGTTTCTAATTAATTATGGATTATAATGTCGTTGTATACTTAATTAAAAAAACACTATAATAATTTATTGTTTCAATGCATGTGTTTGAGCACATTGCAACTCCGAAAATAGCAACAATAACAATCGTTTCGGTTTATGTAATTATACCCAGCGTAAGTGGGGTATATTAGTTTTGTGCGAATCTTGTAACAGGGAGAATTAAGCTCCGGAGATATAGACAAATACATTAATATATAGAAATGATCAGGATCAAAAACTGAATCGATTTAGAAATATCCGTCCGTCCGTGGTCGGATCTCCTCCGAAACGGCTGCACCAATGAAGTCGAAGTTTGGTACACATGCATATGGGGATCCGAGTATGATCCTAAGTAAAAATGGGAGACATCCGTCCACTGCCACGCCCACAAATGAATATAATGTGTTTTCAGTAAAATGCTTGTAACTTGCGAACCACTCAACACATTTCATTGATATTTGGTGTACTGGTAAACTAGGAAAAGGGACATATCCTGGAAAAAAACGGACGCCGTCCTCCACGAGCCACGCCCACAAATAAGGAATTATTGTAACTTCCGAAATAAAAGGCGTAGAAGCTTCAAATTCGCAACATAGGTTCACCAAGGCGAATTAAAGGTGTAGGAAAAAATTTTATGTGCCCCGCCCACTTCCTCGCCCACAAATGAAGATTTATCGTTAATTCCGAAGTAAAAGGCGTAGAAGCTTCAAATTCGCAACATAGGTTCACCAAGGCGAATGAAAGGTGTAGGAACAAAAATTTATGTGGCCCGCCCACTGCCACGCCCACTGCCACGCCCAAAAAATGAAGATTTTTCGTAACTTCCAAAGTAAAAGGCGTAGAAGCTTCAAATTCGCAACATAGGTTCAACAAGGCAAATTAAAGGTGTAGGAAAAAATTTTATGTGGCCCGCCCACTATCACGCCCACAAATGAAGAATTTTCGTAACTTCGGAAGTAAAAGGCGTAGAAGTTTCAAATTCGCAACATAGGTTCACCTAGGCAAATGAAAGGTGTAGGAACAAAATTTTATGTGGCCCGCTCACTGCCACGCCCACAAATGAAGACTTTTCCTAACTTTCGAAGTAAAATGCGTAGAAGCTTCAAATTCGCAACATAGGTTCACCAAGGCGAATTAAAGGTGTGGGGAAATATTTTATGTGGCCCGCCCACTGACACGCCCAAAAATAGAGAAGCAAAACATAGTGCGCCAATAATGTCGGGACGCTGGGTATTTCAAAGTCGGGCTTGACCGACTTTAGCTTTCTTACTTGTCGGCGGCAACACTAGATGTGCTTTTTTTTGTAGACTTTGCAGTGAGCGGACGACTCCCATTTTTTCTTAGGATCACACCTAGAGCCCAATATATCTATGTGCCAAATTTAGACATGATTGGTGCAGGCGTTTGGGAGGAGATCCGACCACAGACGAACTGACGGACGGACATGTATAAATCGACTCCGCTTTCGATCCTGATCAAGAATATATATATATATATATGTATATATATATATATATATATATATATATATATATATATTATATATATGTATATATATATATATAGAGCTTAGCTTTAGGTGTGACAAGATTCACACAAAATATAATATTATAATATAATATACATAATATTCCCTGCTTCATAGAAGAAGCTGAATATAAAAATGCACCACCACCAATGGTGGGATATGGACCATTTTTTTTTAAATTTTTTAAAAACAATGTAAGAAATATCCGTGCCAAATTTCATTGCTCAAGGGAAAATCCTTATATTTTTGGCCAAGCAATGTGTGGGGAAGTTACACTGTGCGGCGGTGTTATTTCATTTCCTAAACGATTTTAGACCGCGACCCAAAAAACTTTTTTCGACGGCGGTCTTAATTCATTTTCAAAATGGCGTTCAACGACTGGTGTTATGTGCGATAAAAAGATAAGCGACCGCTCAAAATCCAAAATTTACCGACAGTCATCAGGCCAGTCGCTCTTTATAGTACTGAATGTCTACCAGCAACAAAAGTAGCAGAAAGAAAGGTTAGTGCTATGGAAACAAAGATGCTTCGCTGGATATCCGGACTCACTCGTCTTGATCATGTTCCAAACGTAGACATCCGTAGACGCTATGGAGTTGCGCCAATTATTTGGAAAATGCGGGAAGCAAGGCTACGCTGGTATGGACACGTCCTGAGAGCAAATGGGAAGACTTTGGCAAAGAAAGGCTACGCACTGAAAATTCAAGATTACAGAAAACGGGGGCGTCCGAAACAGCGCTGGATGGACACAATAAATTGGGACCTAGAGGCTGTAGGACTTACCTCGGATGATGCAACTGACAGAACAAAATGGAGGAACTGGTCGCGTTTTGCAAACCCCGGGATAGACGGGGATAGTTAAACGCAAGAAGAAGAAGAATGACCTTCACTATCAACCATATAGAGAAAAGCACTCAGCTACGGAATACCCTGTACATGCCAAAATTTTCATATGCAGTTAAGGCTTTCTGAAATACAAATACCTCATTTTTGATAAAAATATTACCTATTCGCTGTAAGTAAGGCCATATGGTCTTATTTTTTATTTTATTTGGAAAGATGTGTCCATTATTCTAAAATTCGGCCTACAATGCACTAGAAATACTTTTTTAAATATCGCTCATTTACTTCAGGAATCTCATATTTCAAAAAAATCAATTTTGAAAAAAAGTCGTTTCAAGTTTTCAATTCATTCGCACTTGGGTGAAAAGAGAAGAAATTATTTTTTTCCCACACAGAGAGTATAGTAAGTATTAATACGAAATTTTTACACAATGTCAGGCATGACACGCCGAAAGTTTCTTCATCAGCATTTCAAAAATCGTGTTTTGAGTTATGACATATTTGAAGTAATGGGCGGTGCGATATAAAAAAAATAAAAACTTTTTCTGTAAGCGGACTTAAAGTCCGTCAGGCTTATGTCTTTCTTGTTTTCGGACATAAGGCCAAACCCAATTGTTGGCCTTAAGTCTGCCATAGCTTCGGACTTAAGGCCCGTGGGCCTTTAAGTCCATGGGTCTTATGTCACGGCACCACATTTCTCATTTTAACTACCCTTTTTTCCTTTCATAGCTTTGCTGATACTTGAAAAATTCCCATTTTTCACACCCCAGCTGCAAATAAGGGGAAGTCCTCTACTAAGCGATGCATCATTTGAAGTATCCCAAGCATTCCCAATAGGCATTACTTCTCTTGGCAGCCATTGAGCAGGGAAAAGGTGATGTGTTCAAAGAAAAGCATTTGTTCTTTATCAAAAAGTAGCATATTTTCAGGATTGAAGTAAAATGTGAAAGCAAAAGCAAAAGCATAACACAAAACCAAAACTTTTTTGAACACCCCACTTTCTGCCTGCTCATGAGAGGCATAGGGAAGGCTTACCCAAAGCGGCAATGCCCGAACAAAGTAGATGTGTAAAAGTGATTGGAAAAGTCTATGATACTTATCTCTTCGCTTCGGAATGTTTAAATTCGGAGAGCATAAAATTTGCAACATTTGGGACATTTCATTTGCCTGCTGTAGGATTTGAACTCAAGCCCTTCGGATTGCTGGACGAATGCGCTACCCGAATGCCACGGAGAAATCTTATTCGCGTGGACTAAATATGTTATTTAAAATCAAATAAAAACTATTTTCGCGTTTTTTGATAAAAGTTTTTTTATACGTGCGCAGTGAAATTCGCTCCTGAAGAATACGCATGACTGTTAAAGTCATGCTTGAATACGTCCGTACTACAGTTTTGCTGTAAAATAACTACGGTCGTAGTATACTACGAGTCATTGTAAATTACACAATCGTAGTTTTCGCTCAGTGAACTTAAAACATGGAACGTTCTAAGTAGAACATAACTCGTTAACAATAAAAAGTTTTGAAATTAATACGGGCCCCTCAAGAAGGTGTTGTTGAACCTTTTCTTTGTCTTTCGTATACAGCAGATATTCTTAATAGCGATCGAGCATCAATTTCAACATTAGCTGACGACACAGCGATGTTAATTCGACACAAGGATATACATAAGTATCGCATCTTCTAAGCTCCAAAACTACCGCGGCGAAATACAAGACTGGCTATTTAAAATGCTAATTGAAATTAATGAGCTTAAATGTCGACATATCACTTTCACACTCAAATATTTATTTGTGGGATTGGCAGTGGGCGGATGTCTCCCATTTTTACTTAGGATCATACTCGGATCCCGATATACCTGTGTGGCAAATTTCGACTTGATTAGTCCAGCCATTTCGGAGGAGATCCGACCACGGACGGACGGACAGTTAGACAGACGGACGGGGCCCCGAAATAAAGCATGGAGAAATTGCGCATTCATGCGTAGATTCGCTTTAAAGCGAAGTTATGAATGGATGCATAGTTTCGTTTTTGAACGAATGTACAATTTCGCGGTTTAACAGAAATAGTGCCTATGCTTTATTTCGGTTTTCGACACCATGCGTACTTTCGGTTCGAACCCGAAATAAAACATGCAGGCATAATTTCGTTTTAATCGTATGCGCAATTTCGGTCTCAAACAGAAATAGTGCCTATGCTTTAATTCGGTTTTTGATACCATGCTTACTTTCGGTCTTGACCCGAAATAAAAAATGCAGGCATAACTTCGTTTTTATCGCCTGCGCAATTTCCCTTTCTAACGTAAAGGTGGGTAATTTCGGTCTTAGTAAGATCGCTTTTCATAGGAATTATGCCCAATTGCATATAGCGCAGGAATTCCTGCGCACAAATTCTTGCAACTTTGAACATCCCGTAAAGAATTGAAGAAAAATCTCCATTTGTAGGCGTGGCAGTGGGCGGATGATATAAATTTTTATCTCTACCGCCTTCATTGGCCCTAGTGAACCTATGTTCCGAATTTCAAGCTTCTACGCCTTTTACTTTAGAAGTTACGAAAAGTCTCCATTTGTGGGCGTGGCAGTCGGCGGACGATATGAATTTTTATCTCTACCGCCTTCATTGGCCCTAGTGAACCTATGTTCCGAGTTTCAAGCTTCTACGCCTTTTACTTTGGAAGTTACGAAAAGTCTCCATTTGTGGGCGTGGCAGTCGGCGGACGATATAAATTTTTATCTCTACCGCCTTCCTTCTCTACCGGCCCTAGTGAACCTATGTTCCGAGTTTCAAGCTTCTACGCCTTTTGGTTCAAAAGTTATGTAAAGCCAATTTTTCTAGGCCCATTTGTTGGCGTGGCTGCAAAACGGCGGCGTCCATTTTCCCCCAGGACACGTCTCTTCTCGTTGTCTACCATTGCACCAACTATCAATGAAATCGGTTGAGTGGTTCGCGAGTTATGAGCATTTAAGTGAAAAAACATTATAGTCATTTGTGGGCGTGGCAGTTGGCGTATATATCCCATTTTCTGTTAGGATCATAATCTTAGCCCAATATACCTGTGTACAAAGTTTCAACTTGATCGATCAAGCCGTTTAGGAGGAGATCTGGATACAGACGGACGGACAGAGGGACAGACGGACAGACGGACATGTCTAAATCGATTCAGTTTTTGATCCTGATCAGGAATATATATATATATGTAGCGACCAACGTTGCATCGCACCGTGTGGCAGCCGACAATCTCAAGCTAGCTAGCCGTCTGGCAAGGCGGCCTTACTTATTTGTTAAATTTAGTTTTTCGCCCTAGTGGCAATGTAAATACGTAAAATTTTCCCTTTTTCCTCTTTATGTCATCAGCGACGTAAGTGCCCCGAATTTTATCTTTACAAAATTAAAGCATCTCCTTTTTATTAATAAAACTTTCGACTGGGGACTATCTTAATTCCCACATATATATGTCTATATCTCCGGAGCTTATTTCTCCGTGTTACAAGATTCGCACAAAACTAATATACCCCGCTTACTTGAACTAACCAAAGAAGGAGCGTGCATTGTGTGCTTGATCAATTTAGCCTCGGTGGTCTATCTGACGTGCAGGCACAACGCGGTCTGTTCTGCTTGTTTCAAAACTATGCAGGAAAAACACATTGAAAACTGCATTGAATGGTATAGTGATGACGAAACAGAATTTGAACGGCAAGTTCGAGTTACAAAGTGCCCTAAATGTAATTGCATGAGTGAAGTTTTACACACTCATCCGAATTCATATAATTAATTTTTTTTAACACCCTGCCGAGCTGTAAAAGAATTAATGCATTTGATTTCTAAATCTTTTTTATTCCCAATTTCAACAAAACACATCCGAAACTTACGAGTGAAATGTATGAGAAGTTTTACAAATAAAATTTAGCGCCTGCTTGATACAGGATACAGAATTTATCATTGATTTTTTGAAAGTTGAATAATGAATTCAAATTTTTCATTCGCAATTCATAAAAACAGACCTTTTTTCAAAATTCATAACTCAGTCAAAAACAAACATTTTTCCAAAAATATTTGTAATGTTGTATAGAATTGGACAAATTACAACACACAAAAAAATACAAAAAAATACATTTTTCACAAGGTTCTATAGAGCTCCAAACTGGCGACAGAGAAAACAGCGAGGCCTTGTGGTTGCAGCACTGGGAGTCGCAAAAAGTTAAAATTTTTTCTTTTCGATCTTTGGTGATGTTCCGAATTTGAAAGTGTGTTTTTTCGAAAAAATATTGCCTTTAAAAATGCATAAAAAATTGAAAAAAATTCTTTTGAAAAAGAGCTCGTGTCATACGACACGACTCAAATTAACAAAAAAATGCGTCGATAAAAGAACCCGCTAATGCCGCAACCAGGGGCAAATCGAAAAATCGACAAACGCAACGCAATTTAAAATTTTGTGTTGAAAATTCGGACAAAATTGATACAAAATTCTAAATTGCGTTGCGTTTGTTGCATTTACGAAAACTGTAATAGGGCCGCAGTACGAAAAACATGGTTTCGAGACAAGGTGTTTTTAACAAGGTGGTGTTAATATGAAATGTGTCGTCTTCTTGCGTACAGTGAAATGTCAAATTATATGAAATTTTTTGACATTTCAGTGTCTGCAACAACAAAGCAATGTGTTTGCTTTAAATTTGTTGTACTTGTTGTACAACTGCTATCACCTTATTAAATACACCTTGGTTTCTAGATAAACGTGTCACAGTTGGTGAACAAAGAGAAAAAGGTTGCCTTCAATCTGCCATGCCTGCTGTAACTTTTGAACCCCTAGGAATTTTTCCATGAATTTTTTTTTTAAATCTTAAGAATATTTACCAATATAAAAATTTATAAGAAAAGAAGATTTTAAAAACGGCCAATGTCATGTCCCCTTAAATAAGATGGCGGCAGGCAAGATTAAAAATAGGCTTATTTGATTAAAATCACAAAAAATTAACATAAGTATATTTTTTTCTGATTGTGATTTTTTAGATTTTTTGAATGAGGTTCATTGTACTTTTTAGGGATTTTCTTTACCTAGCTATCATGGATTTAATTTAACCGAGATATATTATGATGCATACATAAATTGTTTCTTTTGAGGGAGTGTTAGTTTAGTGGACAAAAATCTTCATTTTTAGCAATTATGCCATAATTCAATACGGCAGCTTTTTTTGACTCGCAATTGAAACGTTTGTTTGCACTGATTTCCTTTTCCAGTTTAATTGGTTTGTTGGATCTTTTAATTCATTTAATTAATAAGAATCAAAGAACTAATCGAAAATATCTATCAAATCGATTTTACTATCGCTTCACAATACAGAGTATGGCCCCAGGGCAGCAATGGTTAAAATTGAAACCCATGCATTGTGCTTACTTTTAGTCAAAAACAGAAATATGTAATACATACATGATTTACTTCATTTTTGATCTTATGCGCAATTTTGGTCTCAAACAGAAATAGTGCCTATGCTTTATTTCGGTTTTCGACACCATGCGTACTTTCGGTTCGAAACCGAAATAAAACATGCAGGCATAACTTCGTTTTAATCGCATGCGCAAATTCGTTCCCAAACAGAAATAGTGCCTATGCTTTATTTCGGTTTTCGATACCATGCTTACTTTCGGTCTTGACCCGAAATAAAACATGCAGGCATAACTTCGTTTTTATCGCATGCGCAATTTCAGTTTTCGACCGAAATAACGCATGTAAATGCACAATTTCTCCATGCGCAATTTCATGGTGCCCAGACGGACATGTCTTAATCGATTTAGTTTTTGATCCTGATAATTTCTTTATATAAATGTCTATATCTCCTGAGCTTAGTTCTCCTTGTTACAAGATTCGCACAAAACTAATATACCCCGCTTACGCTGGGTATAAAAAGCCTAGGAGGAGCCATGGTTCAGTTTTTCAGATACAGAAGAAGGCAGTTGTTGGGAGAGGGATGAAGGAAGATAGAGGGACGAAGAAGACATAAGGGTGCGCGGGTGAGAGGAAGAGAGCGAGAGAGGGTAAAAGAGAAAGATAAAGATAGTGTATGAGTGAGGGATATTGAGAAAGAGATGCAGAGAGTGGGAAAGTGGGAAGAGGGAGAGAGGGATAATAGGGCGAATAGGAGAGAAGGTTAAAGAGAGGTTGAAAGACAGGGAAATGGGGAAGATGATAGAGAGAAGAGAAAGTGGAAGAAGAGAAGAAGGAGAGACGTGCAGAGAGGGCGAGAGTGATTACAGGCTAACAATAATAATAATAATAACAATGTATGTTGTTTGAGAATTAACTGCACGCGATTTGCAAGCTGGCGCGGAGGGTCGCAGAGCAAGCCTTGGTGACAGCTAGTGAATATATAAATGCATATGTCCATATTTTGATACCAAAAATGCTCCTGATGTCAAGAAATGTAAAAAAAATTTCGAAATTCCTTTCAATGAAAATAAAAAAAAAAAATTGAGGAGAAATACTCACTGTATATAGCGTATGCGTCACCAGGAAAATAAGCACCCCGTTCAACTTCTGGGTAGCATTGACCTACGTGCATATGCTTATTTGATTGCGCCAGGTCTTGCGTGGTGTTATCTATTTCAAAATTCCTTAGGCATCCTTTAAATCGCTCCAATTCGAAAATTATGTCCGGGGAAACCTTTCCTACCATGTTTGGTGATACGCCACCTACCATTATAATGTTAGCAGCAGCAATCCGTTTAGGAATTTTGATTTGAGCTGATAGATTCTGATTAGATTCCGCCACGTTAACGGACATGGTTATTGTGCCCTCATGATTATATATATATACATGATGCCATTTGCCATCATTTAGTGTGGTGGTAAGTTTCATCTTTTCTTTTCGATGTCCTCGAACAATCAATACTAGATTTCCATCCTTTAGAACAAGACACACGAAATGCTTGGGCTTATTTTTAGAGCCCGGTGAAAGGAATATAATCCCATTCGCGTAAAAAGTTCGAATATCAAAGCTCAACATAAAATTACGTAACCAGAAGTTACGTTTTGAAAAATTGAGTAGCGCGTGGCTGTATGGCTCATCACCGAACCTGTAAGCTTTCGATTCGTATAAATGATTTCCGATCTGCCGTAAAAGAAAATAGAAATAAATAATTGTGAAAAAGATATTTTGATTAAATAAACGTGTGCACAATGTGAAAGAAGAATTAATTGATACACAGTGATGGATTTAACCTTCGATTCCCATGTCTCAACTGTTTTTGTACACAGTAAAAAATTTAGTTTAAAATTAAAACCATTTTGGTTTTTATATAGAACAACCAGATATGGTTTTGAATTAAAACCATTTTGGATTAAAAAAAGAGAGAGAGAATTTGGGAGAGGAAAAATTCTTGTCATTGAATTAAAACCAAGATTGGTGTTAAATCAAAACATTTTTTGGTTTTAAAACTAAGCTTTTCCGGAATAAAACTGAAACCAAAATGGTTTAAAATTTAATCCAAGAAGGTTTCAAATTGATCTTATTTTACTATTCAATTTTAATCCAAAATTAGATTGAAATTTGTACCAAAATTGCATTAAATTTAATTCCAAAAATAGATTAAAAGTATACGTATTATGCTTTGAAACCTAAGCCAAATAACAAAAAAAATTTTTCAACATTTTTCAAAATATTAGAAAAATTTTTATTCAATCAATAGATTGGGAACTTGATGAAATTTTGTAACAATGTGCGACTAATAATGCATTTCCATATGGTGTTTAACTCGCGTTAAAGCGTTTAGGGCCCTAAACGAGGTGTTAAACTCGTGCTTTGCCATACAAAATTTAAACGCGATAACGAAGTGTTTATCTCTTTAACACCTCATAAACACTTTCATCGATAGGAAAAAAATCGATTTATCGTATCGGAACTTCATGCATATCTAACTGTCAAAAGAAAATCAAAACAAAAAACAAAAAAATGTTGCCAAAAGCAAAAAAAAAGTTCGCGTTGGCAACCCTTTTCGGGAACATCAAAGTTTACGCGCTCGTCAAATCGAAAATTTCAAAATTTAAAAATAAAGTATTAAATAGTAATTTATATTCATTTCTCTGTCTCGCGCGATTCTTCTCGAGCCCATCCACCTAAGGAACTGAGGAATTCAAGCTTCGTCGGGTGAGACGTATCATTTCCAAGTCGAAATCTATAAATTTTCCGAACTTCGACTTTCTCCACTCTTTCTTTCTCTTCATTTATCATTTCTCTCATTGTAGCTTTGTTCTTTCGCCAAAGCTGTCCAGAATAAATTTTTAGCCTATACAAGAACCACAATAAAGCTTTGAGCTCTGCCTATTATATGCTAGACTCAAAGCTAGCCCCAGGGCAGTATTTAAATTTTGCATACTGGTACAACGTATGCAACGCGATAACTTAAAACTTCAGCCTGAAAGAAGGCATTCTTTTAGTGGCTCTAATGCCAGAAATGCTTATTTAATAGTGAAAGCGCCTGAAGTACCGCCCTCGCAAAATCATTCCACTGCTCACACGGAATTAGCCAATACAAAAACCAACAAGACTGCGAGATCAACAACAGACGTTGAGCTTTCTGTTAACAGCGGTTCAAAAGCACCTGCTAATAACGTAGGTGATCCAGCAGTGCAGACAGGCATGGATCGGTACATTAAGATTAAAAGGAAACTTAGCCCACAGAAATCAAATGTGGGTAAAGCGAAAATAAATAAAACAAAATCTGATGCTAACCCATCGAACGCTTTAAGTGGAAATAGATTTGCGGCTCTAAGCATAGAGCCCACTGAGACCTCTGATACATCAAAGGATGGTGGAGAAAAATCACCAAAACCGCCTCCAGTATATCTTAGAGAGCGTAGCTCCAATAATTTGGTCACGAGCCTGACCCAGTTAATTGGAAAGGAGTCCTTCCACATCATGCCTCTTACTAGAGGAAATGTTCATGAGACCAAAATTCAGGTCTATAATGTAAATAATTACAGAATTGTCACTAAATTCCTTAACGACAACAAAAAAAGCTACTACACGTATCAGCTTAAAAGCAGCAAAGGCCTTAGTGTAGTTATTAAAGGCATTGAATCAGATGTAGATCCTGTGGAAATTAAACAAGCCCTAGAAGAAAAAGGTTTTAAAATTAGGAACGTAATGAACATTTTCAATAGGAATAAAACCCCACAGCCGATGTTCAAAGTAGAACTTAGTCCGGACAACTTAAAACTAAAAAAAAATGAGACTCATCCAATCTACGGACTACAATATCTTCTCCACCGTAGAGTTGTAATAGAAGAACCTCATAAGCGTACTGGCCCTGTCCAATGTATTAATTGCCAAGAATATGGCCATACTAAGTCCTACTGCACCCTACGCATGGTCTGCGTCGTTTGCGGAGAATTTCACAGCTCTGCAAATTGTAATAAAAATAAAACTGACAAAAAGTGCAGCAACTGTGGTGGAGATCACACAGCAAATTATAGGGGATGTCCAGTATATAAAGAACTAAAAAATCGTATGTCAGAAAAAAAGCAAGCCAGTCGTAATAATCCGAATCAAAATGCATTCCAAAACCCAATTTTCTCACAACCTAATAAATCCAGCGTTCCAGTGACTAATAAAATGTCCTATGCAAATGTTGCTAGCTCTGCCATAAGTGCCCATTCTGCCCCTCAACAGCAGAACGGTAGCTTGGAATCCATGTTAGTCAGTCTGACACAGTGTATGACACAATTTATGTCGCAAATGCAAAACACACTCCAGGAGTTACTAAGAGCACAAAACCAGTTGCTCCAAATTTTAACTGCACAAAAATGAGTTTATTTATTATATCTTCATGGAATGCAAATGGTATAAATCAGCGTAAGCTAGAATTATCACATTTCCTCTCAAACTACTCTATTGATGTGATGCTTATTTCGGAGACACATCTAACAGATAAAAATAATTTTTCGCTATCAGGCTATAAATTTTACAAAACAAACCACCCCGATGGGAAAGCACACGGAGGAACAGGTATATTGATGCGTAATCGAATTAAACATTTCCCTGTTGAACCTTTCGCAAAAAATTACTTCCAAGCAACTTCAGTTTCTATTGAAACTTGCGGTGCAAATTTCATTTTGTCAGCAATATATTGCCCTCCACGATTCTCAGTCAGCGAAAATCACTTTAATGAATTTTTCAACACCCTTGGAACTAAATTTTTAGCAGCAGGCGATTATAATGCAAAACACACCCATTGGGGCTCTCGTCTGATCTCTCCAAGGGGTAGACAATTATACAACACACTGATAAATAGCTCCAGTACTCTAGGATTTATTTCGTCCGGACATCCCACGTATTGGCCAACAGATCGAAATAAAATACCAGATCTCATAGACTTTGCCATTACAAGCGGCTTTGATAATTCGCGTATTTCAACGTCGATTTGCTACGAAATGTCCTCAGATCATTGTCCTCTACTAATAGAAATTTCAGAAAACATAAGAACAACATGCCCCCCTTTTAGACTGACCACTTCAAAAACGAACTGGGTTAATTATAAAAAGTATGTTGCATCACACATACACTCCGAATATACAATATGTAATGAAAGTCAAATCGATGAAGCGGCAGCAACCCTGAATTCAATATTAACTTCAGCGGCGGAGCATTCTACCCCAAAAGCCTTTGAGCCTGCCGTTAGAAATTTTCATCATACTAATAGTCATATTGAAAGATTATTGCGAGAAAAACGTAGATTGAGAAGAGAATGGCAACAACATAGGTCCCCTGGCAGTAAAGCTAGACTCAATACAGCTTCAAAGCAACTTAAAACTGCTCTTCAAAAAGACCAAGACAGGAAAAACTATAATTTCATTTCAAATCTTGCACCTAATAGCACGTCGAAAGAGTCATTATGGCGAGCTCTCAAAATAAAAAATTCACCCATAGAACATGAATCTCCCTTAAGGAATTCAAGAGGAAACTGGGCAAGAAGTGATGAGGAAAAAGCGTCAGTCTTTGCTCAACACTTGTGCTCAGTTTTTCTACCAAACCCACCGGTAAACGGCCTTAGATTTCCCCTCTGCGAGGTGAACAACCAAATTATCCCTATAACATTTAATGCCAATGAAATAAAATGCATAATTAAGGAAAATTTTTGCGAGAAAAAATCTCCAGGCTATGACTATATAACCCCAAAAATGATCAAGGAATTGCCATACATTGCTCTCACGTACGCAGCACGACTTTTTAATGCTATTGTGAGCTTCTCCTACTTCCCTGTGATATGGAAAGAATCGGTCATCATGATGATACTGAAGCCCGGAAAAGACCCGACGACAGCCAGCTCATATCGCCCAATAAGCCTTCTTTCCTGCTTATCTAAGCTCTTTGAAAAAGCTCTTCTTATAAAAATAACGCCATACATCCACGAGAATAACTTAATCCCTGCTCATCAATTTGGCTTTAGGAAAAAACATGGAACTATTGAACAGGTAAATCGAATCACTCGTGAAATTCGTAACGCCTTCGAAAAAAAAGAATATTGTTCTGCAATATTCCTTGATATCGCTCAAGCTTTCGACAAAGTGTGGCATGGGGGTCTTATTGCTAAAATAAAGTCCCTACTCCCTCAAAATTTTCACGAAATTCTTATATCATACCTCCAAAATAGATTCTTTAGAGTAAGAGTTAATGAATTTATAACGGAAAAATTTGAAATTAAAGCAGGAGTCCCGCAAGGCAGTGTATTAGGCCCCTCTCTTTACCTTCTTCTAACAGCCGACATCCCCACTAGAGATAATATTGTAATGTCAACTTTTGCTGACGACACAGCATTATTGAGCTGCCACCGCGATCCCATGGAAGCATCAAGAATCCTACAAGAACATATGCAATTAATTGAAAATTGGCTCTCTACCTGGCGAATTAATGTAAACGAAGGTAAATGTAAACACATTACATTTACGCTTAGAAGAGGTATAAGCCCTGCTATTCTCCTTAAAGGAGTCTCCATCCCCCAAGTAAATAGTGTAGTCTACTTAGGAGTCCACTTAGATAAACGATTAACTTGGCGAAAGCACATCGAAGCAAAGAGGACCAATCTAAAACTTAAAGCATCAAAAATTCACTGGCTAATTAACTATCGCTCCCCTCTTAATATGGAGTATAAAGTTCTATTATATAATAGTGTATTAAAGCCAATCTGGTCTTATGGCATTGAGTTGTGGGGAAATGCCTGCGCATCATCTATAGAAATAATGCAAAGAGCTCAATCGAAAATTCTTAGAATCATTACAGGTGCTCCATGGTACATACGTAATGAAAGCATTCACCGCGATCTGCAAGTCCCACTTATTAAGGACGAAATCATTCGCCTAAAATCAGCCTATCATGAGAAGCTAAGGAATCACTCGAATCAGCTGGCAAGAAGCCTTAACAATACAACACGTCGAACACGGTTAAGAAGAAAGGACCTTCCGTCCGCTTCTATTATTTTGGAAACATAACACCGATACTCGTTATCTGCACCTCGCTCGTGCATGTCAGACGTTTGGCCAATTAAGGCATCATACAGATTGAGGCACCTCGCTCGTGCACGCTCAACGCTCAATGCTCCTAACTACCATCAGAGTAGCCGTTCCAGCCAATCAATTTTACGCACCTTGCTCGTGCGCACCGTACGCTTATCCAACCAAGGATTCACTAAGCTTGACGCACCTCGCTCGTGCATGATCAAGACTCATCCTACCAACGGATTCACTAAGCTTGACGCACCTCGCTCGTGCATGATCAAGACTCATCCTAGCAAAGGACACGGCTTAACAGTAATAAGTCCTCAGCAGCCCAGTTTCTCAAATAGAGGCCCGTTGGAATCAAAACTATTATATCTCTGTTATATATGTATAAATAGTTAAGTTATATTTAAAAAATAAGATTTGATTAATTACTGTTAGTTCCCACCCAAAGGAAGATGCAGTAAAGAGAAGCAAAGTTTAAATAAAAAAAAAAAAAAAAAAAAAAGCAAAACTAAAAATTCCCTACAAACTACAAAAAATTCCATAAATTTTTTTACACACGGAAAAATTCGAAAAAAATGTATAATATGCGCAAGGCATAATCTTGTATTGTATGATTCTTGGTAGAGTATCGATGCTGAACGATAGTTTTTACCAAAAATAATAAAATTAAGGTTATGGGCCATGTCACAGAAATTGATTTCTAAACCGTGTAAAAATTATAATCCTCCTAAAATCTTTCAGATATATAGTTTTTTCTGGGTTTTCCACTTCCAACTCCACTAGACGAGACGTTTATTTTGTCGTTTTTATTGATCGACAAGAAACTATATTCAAAATATCTCTTAATATTTAAGAATATACCACGAATTCCCTACATTTTGCCGAATTTAATAATTCTGTCCCTCTTTCCCTTCAAGTGATTTTCCTACAAATGGCAACACTGCTTGCAATTGTAAATAAACAAACAGCTGTGAAACTTAAACACCTCGCATACGTGGAACCGCTCGAAGTGTTTAGCTAAACATCTCAGAGTTAAACACCATATAGAAACGCGCTATATGTCGAAGTGTTTGCTTACAAAAGTTTCTAAACGTAAATAAACGTTATTTATTTAAAAAAAATCCACGATTTTGCCAAACGTTTGGTATTCGACTTTCTTCTTAAATATATCATAAATTCCACAGATCCACAGATATCTCGGCTCCGTCCCGATCATGCAAAGAAATTTCGCAATCCGTCTTAAGTTTTAGATTATCAAGAACTACAAAGAAAAATACAAATAGGTTTTTGGCAAACATTTTGCATTTAATCATTTTTGTTAGGTAAACGTACGTACCTGCAAGTAGAATTGTTTTAGGCCTAAACTCTTCACTGGTAATATCTTCACAAATTTGTAGAAATTGCACTTTTGCTTCATATTTTACCTTTAGAAACATTGTGAAATTTTTCCATGTGCTTCCTCTCTATGATTTGACAGTTTAACAGGACTGCCGACTTGCTACACAAAGCTGAGAGAGCGTGAGCGCACTTTAAAACTTTTTGGTTTTAATTTTAAACCTAAATTTCTTAGGTTAAGAGTTGCCGAAAAAAATGCGTGAGAGCGAAGGACATTTAATACTATTTCGGTTTAATTTTAAAACCAAAAAGGATTAATATGTGAATGAGCGAAGTTTAATCCTTTTTTGGTTTTAGATTTAAACTAAAAATTATTAATTCAAGCTAAAAAGGTTTTGTTTTGAAACCATTTAAGATTTGATCGAAATGCATGAGCGTTTCATGGTTTTAAATTAAAACTTTATAGTTTAAAGTTAAATATATTTCTCATTAAATTAAAACCTTATAGTATTAAATTATAATTAAATATTGAAATGGTTTAAAGATAAAACCAAATGGTTTTTTAATAAGAATAAAGGTTTTAAACTAATACCAATGGGTTTTAAAAGTAAACCATCATTTTTTACTGTGTATGCTGTTTAATTTTGCACTAAGATGACATAAACAATGTTTTGGTGACAAAAAAACATATAAAAGATAATAGATGCATTTTATTTTGATGATGAGCCACCTACAGGCGAAATCACATCCCCATTTGAATACATTTTCCATTTCCCGAAAATTTCCTTTAATGATCCCGAATGATCATCAAACTTTACGCGCTCGTCAAATCGAAAATTTCAAAATTTAAATTTAAAGTACTAAATAGTAATTTATATTCATTTCTCTGTCTCGCGCGATTCTTCTCGAGTCCATCCTCCTAAGGAACTGAGAAATTCAAGCTTCGTCGGGTGAGACGTATCATTTCCAAGTCGAAA
This sequence comes from Chlorops oryzae, assembly GCA_020466095.1. Taxonomy (NCBI): domain Eukaryota; kingdom Metazoa; phylum Arthropoda; class Insecta; order Diptera; family Chloropidae; genus Chlorops; species Chlorops oryzae. The sequence goes on from CM035807.1 coordinate 68,748,150, forward strand.
TCTATAAATTTTCCAAACTTCGACTTTCTCCACTCTTTCTTTCTCTTCATTTATCATTTCTCTCATTGTAGCTTTGTTCTTTCGCCAAAGCTGTCCAGAATAAATTTTTAGCCTATACAAGAACAACAATAAAGCTTTGAGCTCTGCCTATTACAGGCTAGACTCAAAGCTAGCCCCAGGGCAGTATTTAAATTTTGCATACTGGTACAACGTATGCAACGCGATAACTTAAAACTTCAGCCTGAAAGAAGGCATTCTTTTAGTGGCTCTAATAACAGAAATGCTTATTTAATAGTGAAAGCGCCTGAAGTACCGCCCTCGCAAAATCATTCCACTGCTCACACGGAATTATCCAATACAAAAACCAACAAGACTACGAGATCAACAACAGACGTTGAGCTTTCTGTTAACAGCGGTTCAAAAGCTCCTGCTAATAACGTAGGTGATCCAGTAGTGCAGACAGGCATGGATCGGTACATTAAGATTAAAAGGAAACTTAGCCCACAGAAATCAAATGTGGGTAAAGCGAAAATAAATAAAACAAAATCTGACGCTAACCCATCGAACGCTTTTAGTGGAAATAGATTTGCGGCTCTAAGCACGGAGCCTACTGAGACCTCTGATACATCAAAGGATGGTGGAGAAAAATCACCAAAACCGCCTCCAGTATATCTTAGAGAGCGTAGCTCCAACAATTTGGTCACGAGCCTGACCCAGTTAATTGGAAAGGAGTCCTTCCACATCATGCCTCTTACTAGAGGAAATGTTCATGAGACCAAAATTCAGGTCTATAATGTAAATAATTACAGAATTGTCACTAAATTCCTTAACGACAACAAAAAAAGCTACTACACGTATCAGCTTAAAAGCAGCAAAGGCCTTAGTGTAGTTATTAAAGGCATTGAATCAGATGTAGATCCTGTGGAAATTAAACAAGCCCTAGAAGAAAAAGGTTTTAAAATTAGGAACGTAATGAACATTTTCAATAGGAATAAAACCCCACAGCCGATGTTCAAAGTAGAACTTAGTCCGGACAACTTAAAACTAAAAAAAAATTAGACTCATCCAATCTACGGACTACAATATTTTCTCCACCGTAGAGTTGTAATAGAAGAACCTCATAAGCGTACTGGCCCTGTCCAATGTATTAATTGCCAAGAATATGGTCATACTAAGTCCTATTGTACCCTACGCATGGTCTGCGTCGTTTGCGGAGAATTTCACAACTCTGCAAATTGTAATAAAAAAAAAACTGACAAAAAGTGCAGCAACTGTGGTGGAGATCACACAGCAAATTATAGGGGATGTCCAGTACAGGCGCGCAGCCAGGATTTCAATTTGGGGGGGGTTCGCAGAAAATTTTTCTAAATATTTTTTGTCTTTATTTTCGTAAAAAGCTTACAAAATATATTATTAAAATATATTTACATAAATATTTTACATTTTTATAAGGTGTACAAAGTAAAAAAAAGTATTTTCGAAGGAACTTATTCAATTTAAAGTGCAATGTTAAGTCTGCGCTTGCTTTCAGCAAGTTTATTTAGTATGTCCTCTACACTGGGAGTAAGATCTCGATGGACGTAGAGGAGTGCTAAGGCATTTAACCTCTGTTCTGTCATTGTAGATCTAAGATAAGTTTTGAGTCGGCGGAGAGTTGAAAACGAACTCTCATTTTCACATGTGGTTATTGCAAGAGTAGCCAAAATAGTTAATAAAATAAAAATAGTTGGTAAAATATCTTTTTTACAAAATTTTATAGCGTCAAACACTGTTTTTGGTCTTTCATTTTTTTCTAAATTATTAATTAATTTATACCAAATAGTGAGCTCCATTTTTGAATCATCCAAATTTCCCTCTAAATCATCTTGATAAAACTGAAAGAGTTTTTTAAATTTGTCTAAAAAATCATCAACTTTTGCAGTATCGCTTTGAGGAAATAAAACTTGAAAACCAAGAAGAATATCCTTGTGTTTTGAAAAGCGATTGGTTAAGTTGACAATAAATGCATCCACAAAAGGTAAATAAAGGGAAATACGATAATAATATTCAACACTTTTAGTATGAAAATGTGCTTCGTGGTCCTGAGAATGTGCGAGCCTAGGTTTTTTCAAAATAAGTCCGCTTGATAAAGCTTGCTTCTCAGCGTTTTTAAACAATTTCTGAAATTCTTCCTCAGCGTTACTTCTTAAGCTTTGAATATTCTCTAAGCATATATCTGCTAGGACAACAGCATATTTGAGATCAATGTTTCTACCTTGTAAATATTTACATAGAACAAATGTGTAACTAAAAACTTGATTTATACAATGAAGAGATATAAGAAATTCGCCTTTTTGTAAGGCACATTTTAATAAATTAGACTGACTTGACACATTTTGATCATTCCAAGAGGAAATTCGGTCAAGAACTAAAATTATTGCATCATAAAACTTAATAAAAGAGTTTGTAGGACGGCGATGTAGAAATGTAAGCTGTGTCGTGTATTTTTTCCTTAATTTGGGGGGGGGGGTTTGAACCCCCAAAACCCCCCCCTGGCTGCGCGCCTGGTCCAGTATATAAAGAACTAAAAAATCGTATGTCAGAAAAAAAGCAAGCCAGTCGTAATAATCCGAATCAAAATGCATTCCAAAACCCAATTTTCTCACAACCTAATAAATCCAGCGTTCCAGTGACTAATAAAATGTCCTATGCAAATGTTGCTAGCTCTGCCATAAGTGCCCATTCTGCCCCTCAACAGCAGAACGGTAGCTTGGAATCCATGTTAGTCAGTCTGACACAGTGTATGACACAATTTATGTCGCAAATGCAAAACACACTCCAGGAATTACTAAGAGCACAAAACCAGTTGCTCCAAATTTTAACTGCACAAAAATGAGTTTATTTATTATATCCTCATGGAATGCAAATGGTATAAATCAGCGTAAGCTAGAATTATCACATTTCCTCTCAAACTACTCTATTGATGTGATGCTTATTTCGGAGACACATCTAACAGATAAAAATAATTTTTCGCTATCAGGCTATAAATTTTACAAAACAAACCACCCCGATGGGAAAGCACATGGAGGAACAGGTATATTGATTCGTAATAGAATTAAACATTTCCCTGTTGAACCTTTCGCAAAAAATTACTTCCAAGCAACTTCAGTTTCTATTGAAACTTGTGGTGCAAATTTCATTTTGTCAGCAATATATTGCCCTCCATGATTCTCAGTCAGCGAAAATCACTTTAATGAATTTTTCAACACCCTTCGAACTAAATTTTTAGAAGCAGGCGATTATAATGCAAAACACACCCATTGGGGCTCTCGTCTGATCTCTCCAAGGGGTAGACAATTATACAACACACTGATAAATAGCTCCAGTACTCTAGGATTTATTTTGACCGGACATCCCACGTATTGGCCAACATATCGTAATAAAATACCAGATCTCATAGACTTTGCCATTACAAGAGGCTTTGATAATTCGCGTATTTCAACGTCGATTTGCTACGAAATGTCCTCAGATCATTGTCCTCTACTAATAGAAATTTCAGAAAACATAAGAACAACATGCCCCCCTTTTAGACTGACCACTTCAAAAACGAACTGGGTTAATTATAAAAAGTATGTTGCATCACACATACACTCCGAATATACAATATGTAATGAAAGTCAAATCGATGAAGCGGCAGCAACCCTGAATTCAATATTAACTTCAGCGGCGGAGCATTCTACCCCAAAAGCCTTTGAGCCTGCCGTTAGAAATTTTCATCATACTAATAGTCATATTGAAAGATTATTGCGAGAAAAACGTAGATTGAGAAGAGAATGGCAACAACATAGGTCCCCTGGCAGTAAAGCTAGACTCAATACAGCTTCAAAGCAACTTAAAACTGCTCTTCAAAAAGACCAAGACAGGAAAAACTATAATTTCATTTCAAATCTTGCTCCTAATAGCACGTCGAAAGAGTCATTATGGCGAGCTCTCAAAATAAAAAATTCACCCATAGAACATGAATCTCCCTTAAGGAATTCAAGAGGAAACTGGGCAAGAAGTGATGAGGAAAAAGCGTCAGTCTTTGCTCAACACTTGTGCTCAGTTTTTCTACCAAACCCACAGGTAAACGGCCTTAGATTTCCCCTCTGCGAGGTGAACAACCAAATTATCCCTATAACATTTAATGCCAATGAAATAAAATGCATAATTAAGGAAAATTTTTGCGAGAAAAAATCTCCAGGCTATGACTATTTAACCCCAAAAATGATCAAGGAATTGCCATACATTGCTCTTACGTACGCAGCACGACTTTTTAATGCTATTGTGAGCTTCTCCTACTTCCTTGTGATATGGAAAGAATCGGTCATCATGATGATACTGAAGCCCGGAAAAGACCCGACGACAGCCAGCTCATATCGCCCAATAAGCCTTCTCCCCTGCTTATCTAAGCTCTTTGAAAAAGCTCTTCTTATAAAAATAACGCCATACATCCACGAGAATAACTTAATCCCTGCTCATCAATTTGGCTTTAGGAAAAAACATGGAACTATTGAACAGGTAAATCGAATCACTCGTGAAATTCGTAACGCCTTCGAAAAAAAAGAATATTGTTCTGCAATATTCCTAGATATCGCTCAAGCTTTCGACAAAGTGTGGCATGGGGGTCTTATTGCTAAAATAAAGTCCCTACTCCCTCAAAATTTTCACGAAATTCTTATATCATACCTCCAAAATAGATTCTTTAGAGTAAGAGTTAATGAATTTATAACGGAAAAATTTGAAATTAAAGCAGGAGTCCCGCAAGGCAGTGTATTAGGCCCCTCTCTTTACCTTCTTCTAACAGCCGACATCCCCACTAGTGATAATATTGTAATGTCAACTTTTGCTGATGACACAGCATTATTGAGCTGCCACCGCGATCCCATGGAAGCATCAAGAATCTTACAAGAACATATGCAATTAATTGAAAATTGGCTCTCTACCTGGCGAATTAATGTAAACGAAGGTAAATGTAAACACATTACATTTACGCTTAGAAGAGGTATAAGCCCTGCTATTCTCCTTAAAGGAGTCTCCATCCCCCAAGTAAATAGTGTAATCTACTTAGGAGTCCACTTAGATAAACGATTAACTTGGCGAAAGCACATCGAAGCAAAGAGGACCAATCTGAAACTTAAAGCATCAAAAATTCACTGGCTAATTAACTATCGCTCCCCTCTTAATATGGAGTATAAAGTTCTATTATATAATAGTGTATTAAAGCCAATCTGGTCTTATGGCATTGAGTTGTGGGGAAATGCCTGCGCATCCTCTATAGAAATAATCCAAAGAGCTCAATCGAAAATTCTTGGAATCATTACAGGTGCTCCATGGTACATACGTAATGAAAGCATTCACCGCGATCTGCAAGTCCCACTTATTAAGGACGAAATCGTTCGCCTAAAATCATCCTATCATGAGAAGCTAAGGAATCACTCGAATCAGCTGGCAAGAAGCCTTAACAGTACAACACGTCGAACACGGTTAAGAAGAAAGGACCTTCCGTCCGCTTCTATTATTTTGGAAACATAACACCGATACTCTGTTATCTGCACCTCGCTCGTGCATGTCAGACGTTTGGCCAATTAAGGAATCATACAGATTGAGGCTCCTCGCTCGTGCACGCTCAACGCTCAATGCTCCTAACTACCATCAGAGTAGCCGTTCCAGCCAATCAATTTTACGCACCTTGCTCGTGCGCACCGTACGCTTATCCAACCAAGGATTCACTAAGCTTGATGCACCTCGCTCGTGCATGATCAAGACTCATCCTACCAACGGATTCACTAAGCTTGACGCACCTCGCTCGTGCATGATCAAGACTCATCCTAGCAACGGACGCGGCTTAACAGTAATAAGTCCTCAGCAGCCCAAATAGAGGCCCGTTGGAATCAAAACTATTATATCTCTGTATAAATAGTTAAGTTATATTTAAAAAAATAAGATTTGATTAATTACTGTTAGTTCCCACCCAAAGGAAGATCCAGTAAAGAGAAGCAAAGTTGAAATAAAAAAAAAAAAAAAAATTTCCTGAACAAGATAACAATAATTCTGCTCGCGATGCAAAAATTTTTCTAATAGTGTGATCAATTAGTGATGGTAAATTAATTTCAGATAATTAATATGTATGTGTTCCGGGTAGCATAATTGTCTTACAGTTCGCACCATGTCGCACAGTGTAACGTAGGCTACAAACCCCAAAAAAATCAAATTGTTAAATTTGTTAAAATAATGATGTAGTCTTATAGTGAATAGTCTAATTAAGGGATATTTGAAAGGGTTTTGTAAAAAATTTCGAAATTTTTTGAAATACAGGACACTGAAGTTATACGTCAGGAGCATGGTGGTTGTGTGGTAAAAAATTACATTTTTTGAGTAGCTTACTTGATTTTATATAACTTTTTAAATATTGCTTCGATCCTCATATCATAAGATATGTGTACAAAATAACCAGTCCCATACAGTGAGATTATTTTAAGATTTAGTACCTTAGGCAGCACGAAAGAAAAAGCCTTTATATATCCTTTTGCAGTGATTTATTATAAAACTTTGACAGAGTAAAAAAAAAAAAATGTCCGCATATGTCTGCCAAATTTCTTATTACTTTAGTTAGATGAAAGTGTGTTTTATCAGAATCAAAATTGGCTACACAAACTTGCAACATTGTTTTTTTATCCATTGTTCAAAAGGGCTTTTTTACAAATTGCTCAAAATGCGCGTGGTCTATTACAAGACTCTTTAATGCAACGGCACATAAAAAAGGCCTGTTACAGAAGGGTGACCCTATGCTTTTTGGGGTGCTGACCACGAATCTGTAGTCAGATTTTCACCACAACCCTCAGTTTTTGTCCCAGATCCCCCCAAAACCCACCAAAAGGTTAATTTTAACGAATGCATTAAATTAATAAATAAAATTAATATCCCAACTCACATTTTTTGTGTGCTGAACAAGAATTTAAAGTTCAAACTAAGCTGCGACCATTTTTTTCCTCAACTCTCCTCCACATACCTTATCAACCCTTTTAATAAAGTGAGATTTCTCCAATATATAAAAAATCAAAATACGTGTCCCATAATACGTTTTTGGTATATGGAGTCGAAATTAAGCTACAACCCTTAATTTTTTTTACATTTTATTTGTTATTTTGTTGTTAAATATTTTTTACCTACATTAAACAGCTTCTGATTTTTAATTCTAAATTATTTTAATTTGATTTGAATTCTTCGTATAAATCATTTTTTTCAACAAAATCTCAATTTTATTTTGTTTATTTAATATTTTTTTATAGCCTATGTACAATATTTTATAATGTTATGACCACAGCAACAAATTTCGTACGAAAAATTCAATATTCAATATTCATCACATAATATTGCCTTTTTACTTTCAAGAACATTTCAAGTTGTATGGAGGGTGGGTGATGGGCGCGTCTGATTTTAATGAAACTTTCAAGATCTCGTTTTCTTGTTAATTTTAAAACTCTTGCTAAGTTTGAACAAATTCTGGTCAAAGCGAAAAAAGTTATGTGTAATATTCATTTCGGGTTGTATGGGGAGTGGGTGGTGGGCGCGGCCAATTTTGATGAAAATTCTCAGATATCTCTGTTTGACCGTAAGTAATCCTCATGCTGAATTTCAATTATTTTTCTAGCCCCAAACATGTTTTATTGCGAAAAAACCTTTTGGGTTGTATGGGGGGTGGGCGTTGGGCGTGACCGATTTCGATGAAATTGAACATATTTCTTAATTGGGTCAGAATAATGCCCGGTACTAAATTTCAAAATTCTGCGAGCACTCCTTCTAGTTTTGTCGCCAACTTAAATGGGATCGTTACACTGTATGTCGTAACAAGGATAAAGTTTTGGGCTGTGGGCTTGGAATGCTGCTTAGTAAATTATATTGATGCACAGATAAATCAGAGTCTATTACACTAGTTTACAAAAAAGAAAGAGCAGAGACGAAATTATAGTTTTTAGACTAAATTGGGGTCGCTGATCACGAAAATTTCATCCGTTTTTGTCCCCAAAGAATAGTTTTTGAGATATGCGCAAAAAACGTGTTTTTTGGTTACTTTACGAGATATTCCAAAATAACTCCAAAACGGCTCGCCCAAATTGAATAAAATTTTTTTCAGTAGGAAGCAGAAGACTTTCTCCTTTGCAACGATATATCATTTGGTACAATGGGAGTCTTAGTTTTTGAGCTATAGGTATTTGAACTTGAAAAAAGTTGACTTGTTTGGGTTTTTTTTTGAATTTTCAAAATTTCATTTTAACTTTTAAGTACTAAAAAAAACTTTAAAATTTTTTGCGGTATCTAAGGGCCAATATTACCAAGCATATTAAAAAAATTTTAAAATTAAAATTAAAAATTTTTTAAAATAAATTTCATTTTCAATATCGCAATTTTTTAAGCATCGAAATTTACGGCAGCACCGTCTACTTCCAGAGCTGTGAGTACATTTGACAGGTGATTAGATCGTTATTTTTAAAAACGGATTCTATAAAGAGCCATTTTAACGATTGTTTCGTACTCCAAATTGCTGCCCTGTGACTCCAAAGCTTTTAGTCCCATCTAACGTATTGTGTTATTTCCAAAACTGAATTTTTTTTGAAAATTATTTCTTTGAATTTTTCCAAACAGCTGGTTTTTGAAAATCGAACTCAAATTTTATATCATATTTAAACGCAGTGCCGAGGTGATTTAAAATTTTTTTAAAAATTGGAATGGTAAAAACCAAAAGCGGATTTTTATTTTAAAATTTTTTTAAATATGCTTGGTAATATTGGCCCTAAAAATAAACATATATTTAGCGTATGGGACATTCTTTTACAAATCGAACGGATTTCGACCAAAAAAAATGTCCACCTCTCCGAATCTCTTTAATTTTTTTTTACGAAGTTGTTATTGTATATTAATAGACACGCATACGAAGTTTTTGTTTAAAAAAATTTTTTTTCGAAAATACGACCATTTTAAGGTTTAATGATTTATCCCATTCTGTTACATGTTAAATTCATTATCTCAGGTTCTACTGATGCGATCGTTAAAACTTTTTTTTTATTTAAAAGGGAGTACTGTCAGCTTTTAGTCACGTGAATTTCGTACCTTCAACTTGTGTCACTTTAAGAAATTAATAACAATTTAATTGTTCAAATGATATTATAACAGTGTAGCCCTCTACGAAATCGATTGAAAAAATTTTTTTCGTATTTGCTATGTTTTTAGCTTTCAAAGCCTTTTTTCAGAAAGATGGGCACGTTACTAGTTTAAGAGTGAGAAAATAATTTCAACGGCTCTACACGTAACGCGAGCAGCGCTCGACGAGTTGAAATGTGTTAAAGCGTGTCTGAACATTCAGTCACGAACTGCTTACTACAGCTGTAGAACTTTCGAAAGTAGTGACCATCGATAGTTTCGATAGTTGATAGTATCAGCCATCGATAGAATCGATTGTGCCGATTCGGTGATTACGATAATACTAGAGATTAATGTTTATAATGAAAATCATCCATAGTGTTTCCCTTTATTGTTGATCGTGAAGGCTTAGTTAGTATTGACTGAACGTAACATTACTAAATAATTCGTTCCCCACATTATTAAATCAAGTTTTGTTTTCAGTAACTACTCCCATAAAAAACAATTCTAACGAGCTGACCTATGCAGTTAAGTCAATTGCGTTCAGTCAGGACTTATTGAACCTTAAAAGCTCACATTCCCGAATAAAATGAACTTAGTTTTTGATTTTAAGAATTGAGTAAAAGCTATCGATAGTCTCAATTGAACCATCGATTTTTCGATAGTTTGAAACCATCAATAGTGCTATCGAAAGTTTCTCCACCTGTACTGCTTACACAGTTGACTTCGAAATATCGTACTACGAGCACACGTCTTCCTTTTCGCCTTTTTTTTAATTCTGAACGTGAGTAAGACAAATCAGATAAGGGAAATTTACACATAAGAAAATGTCACAATCAGCACTATCAACGTTACAAAAAAGGACTCGAAAGGACAAATGTTTTAATCCTTTTGGTTTATCTCCTCATCCGAAAATTAAAAACATAAAAACTCTCAGGAAAGTACGAAGAGAATTCTTATTAGCAATAAATACGCCCGTAACAGAAGAGTCTCTTGAGCGAAGAATTTGTGACAATTGTCGTAAGAACTTCCTGGAATCTCGTAACAGCACTGAAATCAAAAATGAAGCCGAAACAGATGATCAGGTACTAAGAAGTACATTTAATTTCAGTAAACTAAATGCATGAAAATATATATGGTCACGGCCACGCAAAACGAAACCCTGTATGAAACATAAACGTACTATACGTTAATTAGTTTTTAAGGTTCAATCAATTAATGCGTACAAATGTAACGTTATAAGACCGTGTCGTTGACCATATGTTTTTGTTTGAATTTATTCATTTTTTGTTGAAGGATAGATAAATTATATATCTTGTGATTTATACTGTCGCGAATATTTAAAATTGTTTTGCAATGTCAATAAATATACTTCGCAGCACCAAGAAGTTGATGATATTGATTGTAAAGCTTCGACTGACGATGAAGTAGAAGAAACCCTTAGCTCAACAAGTCCTGCGCCGTATGAAGAGGATCAAGAAGTAATTTCTGAAGCAATGGACGCAATTAACAAAGGTTTGATTTTGATCGGCACTTCACCTATTAAAAAGGCACTCATTTCCCGTAAGCGCTATTCTTCCGAAAAAATTAAAAGCATTTCCGAGGCGATGTCTAAAAAAATTTTTCACGGTGATACTAACGTGAATGATGTTAGTGTAGAGGAGAATGATGGAAAAAATGTGTTGCAAATTTTGAAAGAAACATTCAATACCACTGAAGAACGTGAGAAACAAATTAGAATTTTGACTATTTTTAAGGAGTGGTCTTTTCGAAAAATCGCACAACATTTTCCTGCCGCCACAAATCACATGATCATTGTAGCAAAACAAACTGCGAATGAAATTGGAATTTTATGTACACCTTCTCCTAAAAGCCATCCGTCTTTAGAAAAACATGTAATTGATTCAGTGATTAGTTTTTATGAGCTTGATGATAATAGCCGAATGATGTCAGGCCAAAAGGATTTCGTTTCTGTGAAGAAAAATGGCCAACGAATTCATGTACAGAAAAGATTACTCTTATTAAATTTAAGAGAAATTTATCAATTATACACGGAAAAATTTCCTGAGTTCAAGTGTAGTTTTTCAAAATTTGCTTCTTTGCGCCCGAAACATTGTGTGTTAGCAGGTGGAAGTGGTACACATTCTGTGTGTGTTTGTGCAATTCATGAAAATGTGAAATTATTACTTGAAGGCCCAAATATGAAACACCTCACAGCTGAAATGCCAAATCCTATAAAAACTTATCACGATTGCTTAAAAAGGATGATTTGCTCTGACGCGGAATCCGATTGCTATTTTAGAAAGTGTACTGCATGTCCTGGTGTTCAAAATTTGATGGATGAATTGGAAAGCATTTTGAATCAAAACGATATCGAAGAAATTACTTACAGACAGTGGACAAATGTTGACAGATCATCTTTGCAAATGTTAATATCCCCAGTAGATGAATATTTAGACAAATTAAAGATCGGCTTAGAAAAATTGCTTCTTCATTCTTTTCTTGTCAAAAAGCAAAACCTTTTTGTAAGTGTTAAAACCTGTGCGGATAGGTACCCATCAGGCGCGTCCCCAGGTGGCGGATAGGGGTAAGCCACCCTAAGATGTTGGGTGGTAAGCAGAGCTATAGCTAATTAAGTAAAACTCTGTCGCGGACCAACCTCCCTCTGGCAGGAAGGGGCAATGATGCAGGGAGCTATACCGACGGGGGCATTCGTCCCCGGTAGAGTCACTCATGTCGGAAAGGTCACTGCTGAGCAAATCTTGGCATGGCTAGCTAGTTAAGTCCGAATGGCTGTCTAACACCTAAGCGTCTCGGGGAGCAGGCAGATGTCTCGATCATCTGCTAAGATACTAGCTAATCGGTCAGCCCACATGGGAAGTGCGACAGTCTATCAGACCGATGGTGTAATCTCAGTTAGGTCATGTCTCTGCTAAGATTGCACCGCAGATTGTCGTGCGAGGGAGAAGGACAACTCCCTGGGACAACAACACCTAGACCCAAAAAACCCCCCAATTCTAAGGTAGCTGCGCCGAAGAAGCTTGGCTGGAGGGGTGCATCCAGCCCACAAGTAGCAAACTCAGGACACCGGGTGACATCCTGTTTTAATTAACCTTCCCAAGGCATGGGGCTCTGCCTTGGGTGACCGTATATTCCCCTTATAGAAAAACTATATGGAAAAAACAACAACAAAACAACAAAACAACCAAATCACGGAGTCAGAGGAAGAAGCTCTACTCCGTTCGCCGACCAAGGTCGGAGACAATCTTGAGAAGAGACTTGAGCGATCTCTCAAGATACAGGACGGTACATCTGCCACTGCTAAGAGTCCCTTGGAATCAAGCAGTGAGGATGTGCCGTGTGCCGATACCACCCTTGTTCCTATGGACAATGATGGTGCATCGTCATCATCCACGGGCGCTACCACCAAGAGTCAAGCTGACTCAGGTGATAGGAAGAAGTACGAATACTTCACCGGCGCTCAAAAGCGGAGGATCAAGGCGATGTTGAAAGAGGGCATGAGCTCTGAGGAGGCAAAGAGGAAAGAACGCGAGCGCTACGCGATTTATAAGGCCTCCATTGTGTCGAAAGGAGAGGGTGCTGGACCAAGTGTCAATAAGAGATGCAGATCCAATAATACCACTCCAGAGGAAGCTCCACGACCGGTGATGAAGAGGCCTAAGGCATCTCATCAGACGGGCACGGAAACACCTCCTGTCACACATCTTACGCGTTCCTACAGGGATGTCGCAACAGCGTGTAAAGTTGCGATATCACATAGGGACTTTCCTGCTATCAATCTCAGCACCGAGCAGATGGAGCTGGTGAAGGCCAAACTACTCGATGAAATTGACAAGCTCCCTAGCCATGACAAAACATATGGCTTCGTCACTAGCGTCAGCAGAGATGGTTGGCTATCACTGACGTGCTGTAACGGCGAAACAAAGGAGTGGTTGATAGGGTGTATACCGAAGCTACAACCATTCCCTGATGCTGCACTCAAAGTGTTCCAGGGCGATGAAATGCCCAAAACCTTCGTGTGCATCACATATATCCCCCCCAGTGCTGTCCTACCACCTGAACGTCTCCTGGCGCGGCTTGGAAAGCAGAATGGTGGTCTGCGGACTTCCTGCTGGCGAATCTTGAGAACGGAGAAGGACAAATCCGGAGGAGAGACGCTGACAGTGTCAGTGGACGAAGCATCCAAAAACAAAATCATCGCGCAATCGGGGAAGCTGTGCTTAAACTTCACGCAAATAATTGTGCGCGTGAAGGGGGAGCCGAGAGCCCAAGCACGAAACTCAGCCATGCCCAGTGGATCGAACAAGACACGGACTGGCAAGAGACCCCATTGCGAAGAAGAAAACCGAAAGACGGCACACGAGACATCCAGCAACGGCGACTCAGTGGCACCTGACACTGCGGTGAAGCCAAGTACCTCCAAGGCACAGACTCCACCGTCAGATGGCAAGCCCACCGAGCAACGTGCCGGAACCACACAGCCGGAAACAGCAGCCGCTTCCAGATCCCCACGCCCTAGCCAACCCACTCATGGGACAAAACTGCCCAAGTGGATGAGGGACGGAAAGCGGCCGAAAAGAAAATAAATCCGAGATGAGGTGTCTGCAAGGCAACTTACAGCATGCCAAGGCTGCCTCGGCAGTCTTAACGCAGCGCCTCATCTCAGAAAATATTGACCTCGCCCTAATCCAGGAGCCGTATATTTACGAGAATCAGATAAGGGGCCTAAAAGGTAAGCTACTATACGACCACCTCAGTAGTGGTCGACCTAGAGCTTGTATTGTGGTAAGAGAAGATATTAATGCTTTCATTATTCCACAGCATACCAACAAGGACCAGGTCGCGGCACTTATAGCCGCTGACACCCCCGCAGGAAAGATAGAGTTCATCATATGCTCAGCTTACCTGCCCGGGGACTCAACGGACCTAGACTTCCTAGCACTGAAGGGCCTAGTGGAATACAGTGTGAAAAATAGGAAACAACTAATCATTGGCAGTGATGTAAATGCACACCATACGATATGGGGCAGCACCGACGTAAATAACAGAGGTGAGTGCCTACTTGAATTTATTACCAGTAACAATTTAAGTATACTAAACATAGGCAATAGGCCTACATTTATAAACAGAATTAGGGAAGAGGTCTTAGACATTACCTTAAGCACATCATTTATTATGCACTTTATAAAAAACTGGAAAGTTTCCACGGAAACATCCATGTCTGATCATCGCAATATTACCTTTGATATTGATCTATGTCACAAAACTACTGAGACGTTCAGGGCTCCCAGGTCCACAAACTGGAATCTCTATGCAGATTCACTTGAAGGTAACCTGACTATGCACAAACGTACAATCGGTAAGGGATCTGACCTAGAACTAGCCAGTACCACACTAAGTACAGCTATCATACATGCCTACCATGAGGCCTGTCCGGTCAAAACTAAGACTGGAAACAGAATCGCACCATGGTGGAACAAAAAGCTAGCCAAACTAAGAGCCGAATCCCGGCGGCTCTTTAACAGGGCTAAATCCTATGATGAATGGGATAATTATAAGAATGCATTAACGGCATACAATAAAGAAATTAGAAGGGCGAAAAGAGAATCTTGGAGAAACTTCTGCTCAGGACTCCAGAACCTCAGCAGTAGTGCTAAGCTCCAGAAACTCATTTCCAAGAACCACACTAATCCGATCGGGCTTCTAAAGCGGGCCGACGGAACATATACTGAGGACTGCAGAGAGTCACTTATACTTCTCACAGAAACCCACTTTCCGGGATCCATCCTTTACGAACGATCTAACACCGATCCCGACACACAGGGCAATAATAGACCCAGTGCCGCCGATTGGGAGATTGCTCGTAAAATCTTCAATGCTGACAAGATTGAATGGGCTGTCAACTCATTCTCTCCTTTCAAAGCCCCGGGAGTGGATGGAATATTCCCAGCACTGCTCCAGAAAGGGCTTTGCAACTTGATGCCGTGCCTTATCACTCTGTTCAGAGCAGGGCTGGCGTTGGGCAACATACCCACAAGTTGGAAGGAAGTTATTGTTCGGTACATACCTAAAGGGGGGGGAAAGGCTAGCGACCTACCGAAATCCTATAGGCCAATTAACCTGACATCTTTTCTCCTCAAGACAATGGAGAAAATTGTTGAGAGACATGTAAGAGAAGAGTATTTATCAGTAAATCCTCTTCACAGCCATCAATATGCGTATCAACAGAATAAATCCACGATTCATGCTCTTCATAGTCTCACTGGTAAAATACAGGAGTCTGTGGATAGCAAAGAGTTCGCAGTGGGCTGTTTTCTTGATATTGAGGGAGCCTTTGATAACACGGATCACTCATATATGGAAAACTGCCTTCTGAATAAAGGCGTTGATAATACAACACTGACGTGGATAAGCAGTCTATTGAGGTCAAGAGTTGTCCGCTCTACTCTAGGCAACACAGAAATCAAAGCTTGCGCTGCAAAAGGATGCCCACAAGGGGGCGTTTTATCACCACTATTGTGGTCAGTCGTAGCCGATGAGCTACTACATCGCCTAAGTGCTGAAAGATTCGAGGTGCAAGGATACGCTGATGACATCGTTATCCTTATAAGGGGAAAATACGAAGACACGATCTCGTATCGCCTTCAACATGCCCTGAACATCGTCACTAGATGGTGTAGAGAAGCTAAACTGAATGTCAATCCAAAAAAGACAAACATCGTCATTTTCACAAAGAAAAGAAATAGGGAGCAATTTGCAAACCCATCTCTTAATGGGGAAATGATACCATTTGTCAGCCAGGTCAAATATCTGGGACTGACTCTTGATGAGAAAATGACCTGGAACGCTCATCTTGAAAACACAATTCGTAAGGCCAGAGTGGCACTATGGACCAGCCGACGCCTTATTGGCAGAGACTGGGGCCTCAGTCCAAAGCTTAGTCTATGGATGTACACAGCTATTGCCAGACCTATCATATCCTATGGAGCACCCATCTGGTATAATAAGGTCCAGCAGAAAACTGCAAAGGATAGTCTACGGAAACTCCAGAGACTTGCTTGCATCAGTATCAGTGGAGCCATGAGAACCACGCCGACTGCAGCCCTAGAGGTTGCACTGGGACTACCTCCACTTCACCTATTCATCAAGAAGGAGGCAATGATTTTTGCAAAAAAACTCCTATTGCTGAATAAACAACCTATCAAACTGGGGTCCATCACCCAGATAGGGAAAATAATGGAAAGAGAGGAAGGACTAAACATCACCATATCTGACATTTGTTCACCTAAATACAACTTCCACAGGAATTTTCGTGTATCCATACCAGACAGAGATGACTGGGACCGAAAAAGACCCAGATTCGCCGGGGACTCTCATCTATGGTATACAGATGGGTCGAAAACGGATGAAGGGGTGGGAGCAGGGGTTTACGGAGTTAATCCCAAAAGAGAAATATATGCAAGTATGGGCCAAGGAAACTCAGTCTTCCAGGCCGAAATCTTCGCAATTGAGCTATGCCTAAGAGAATATAAAGAATTGGACTGTATCTGCAAGAACATATATATATTTTCTGACAGCAAAGCTGCACTCCTTGCACTCAACTCGTTTAGAATCACATCTAAACTAGTCTGGGACTGTCTGCAACTACTTATAGAACTCTCATCGCGCAACAGGGTCCATCTTATATGGATCCCAGGTCACAGCGGGTTCGAGGGAAATGAGAAAGCAGATGAACTTGCAAGGAAAGGAGCGGCTGCAATGTTTATTGGGCCGTTACCATTTTGTGGACCATCATGGAGCTTCTTCAAACTCCATACCAAGATATGGCTTGAAACGGCAGCTCAGGAGGAATGGCAGGACATAGCCGGTCACAAACAAGCTAAAGACTTCATGCCACTCATCTCAACGACCAGAACAAGAGAGCTTTTAATGCTGAATAGAACTGGAATTCGACTTGTCACAGGCTTTCTTACTGGACATTGTCGAGTAAACAAGCACCTATCGAACCTTGGATTATCTCGAGACGACAGCTGCAGACTTTGTAACGAAGAAGAGGAAACGGCGGAGCACATCTTGTGCCACTGTGATAGTCTAGCGAGACTCAGACTTCGTTACCTATACGTTGCCTATCCTTCCACAACTGAGGTAGGTAAAATCGCTCCACGGGACATTGCGGCATTTCTGAAAGCCCCGCGCCTATGGAATTAGAAAAGGGTTGTCACAATAATCCTTGCAGGATGCAGTGACGCGGTGACCTGGTTCCCAAACCCATCCCTAACCTAACCTAACCTAAGTGTTAAAAAAGAAGAAATTAATGAAAGTGAATGTATTGTTATGTGTGATTTTTCTGAAAATTACGCTTTGTTATTCAAGATTCAGTCCAGGGCGTTCACTGGAATAATAATCAAGCCACAGTCCACCCATTTGCTATCTACTACAAGCATAATTTGGAAGTAAAAATGAAAAGTTTTGTAATCATATCAGACTGCTTGCACCACGATACAGTCGCAGTTTACGTGTTCCAAAAACATTTGGTAAATTTTTTGAAAAAAACTTGAGTAAAGTCAAAAAAATTTTTTATTTTTCTGATGGAGCGAGTGCGCAATATAAGAACAGAAAAAATTTTGCCAATCTTATCCATCATCAAGAAGACTTTGGTATAGCAGCAGAGTGGCACTTCTTTCCAACGTCGCATGGCAAAGGTGCGTGCGACGGCTTAGGAGGGACATTGAAAAGGTTAGCTGCCAGAACAAGCCTCCAAAGAGTAGGAAATCCAATTCAAACTCCAAAAGAGTTATTCCAGTGGGCAACTGGAGCTCTTCCTAATATTTCATTAGAATTTGTAGACTGTAAAGAGTATGACGAAGAAGAGAAGATATTACAACCAAGATTTGAAAAAGCTGTAACAGTGAAAGGAACGTTGTCATACCATTGCATTATACCTAGCACACAAAGAAAAGCAAAAGCAAAGCATTTTTCTTCACAGGAACATTTTACCGAAGTTACAATCATAAACTAATTATGTGCTTATTATCGATACAGAATTTATAGTGTTGCGTCCTTCTTTTGTATTAAATACTAGATATTGTAAAACAGTAAAACAGAATAAACGATTGTATGAATACATAAATATTACTCCGTTTTATACTTTTTGAAGTTACGATGGTCACTACTTTCGAAAGTTCTACAGCTGTAGTAAGCAGTTCGAGACTGAATGTTCAGACACGCTTTAACACATTTCAACTCGTCGAGCGCTGCTCGCGTTACGTGTAGAGCCGTTGAAATTATTTTCTCACTCTTAAACTAGTAACGTGCCCATCTTTCTGAAAAAAGGCTTTGAAAGCTAAAAACATAGCAAATACGAAAAAAATTTTTTCAATCGATTTCGTAGAGGGCTACACTGTTATAATATCATTTGAACAATTAAATTGTTATTATTTTCTTAAAGTGACACAAGTTGAAGGTACGAAATTCACGTGACTAAAAGCTGACAGTACTCCCTTTTAAATAAAAAAAAAGTTTTAACGATCGCATCAGTAGAACCTGAATAATGAATTTAACATGTAACAGAATGGGATAAATCATTAAACATTAAAATGGTCGTATTTCCAAAAAAAAAATTTTTTTAGCAAAAACTTCGTATAGGTGTTTGTTTATTTTCCGTATAGATCGAAAAAAAATTTTTGCACCAATCAAAATTGTGAAGTCAAAAAGGTGTTCGATTTGTAAAAGAATGTCCCGTATACAAAAAATACAAAAAATTTCTTCCAAATCGGTTGAAAAATAAAGAAGTTATAAGAGATTTTCAAATTTTAGTGCCCTTATGTTATGTAAAAATTGGATTATTGCTTTCAGTGACGTTGAAGTGGACCGGTTGATTTTAGTACTCCGACGTCTATAAGTATATGTGGAAAGTCTCTAATATTTTTTTTATTTTTCAACCGATTTGGAAGAAATTTTTTAGGCGAGCTGTTTTGGATTTATTTGGCAAAATCTCAAAAAGTAACGAAAAAACACGTGTTTTGCACATATCTCAAAAACTATTCTTTGGAAACATTGACATTTTCGTGATCAGCGACCCCAATTTAGTCTAAAATCCATCATTTCGTCTCTGTTCTCGCGAAAGTCTTAAATTCTGTAAACAAGTGTTATCATTGCGAGCGCTTGATCTGGAGAGAGGCTCTTAGATACATCATCCACTTTTCGAGACCTTTTGACGCAAGTACCTCCTTCTGGGGATGATTTAAATAATTCTTTTACTAATTCTGCTGAGTTACGTTTCCCTGATGATCGAATTTTGTTTCGGCTGCCATAAACAGTTGCTTTCGCATATGCTCTCAGAAAATTTGACTGCCTTTTTTTTTTCCGCAGTGAGCAATCAGAAAAGCTTTTTCCAGGTCTCCCAGAACTATTATTTGGGATTGAA
Source organism: Chlorops oryzae (assembly GCA_020466095.1). Taxonomy (NCBI): domain Eukaryota; kingdom Metazoa; phylum Arthropoda; class Insecta; order Diptera; family Chloropidae; genus Chlorops; species Chlorops oryzae. The sequence continues at coordinate 68,767,756 of CM035807.1, forward strand.
ACATTATTAAAAGATGATGTTTCGGTTTTATATGCTAGCCATTCACTGTTGTGCAATATAAATCTTGAATTTACTCGATAGGCCTTAGCCCACCTGTTAGCGAAATTTTCGCACAAGCACCTGCAATATAATTTAAGTTTGTCATAATCTATTGTGCATCTTGAACCACTACAAAAGTTTCCAGATATTTCATCAACAAGCTTAGCGCATTTGCTTTCATTTGCTGTTATTACCCACAAATCAAACAAATAGCGGTGGGTGGCGCAGCGCTCATTTTACAAAAGCTTCAAAAACTTCCGGGGGTAAACGGCAAAATATTTTTATATTAGCTGTTGTCAACACTATCGAAATTATTTTTTATAGTTTTTGCCCCCGTGTTTAGAAGTATAATCTTGAAAGTATCATAAAGTGTTTTTAATTGACTTATTAAAACTTCATTGACTTTAATAAGAAATATATATATAAATTAAGATTTTCCTTCGATTTATGTTGAAATAAATAGTTATCAATAGTTCTTCTTTTAAATAAAAAAGGCGCCCAAAATATTTTATTTTATGAACACAGTCACAGTTTAAACTATCATGAATTTTTCCCAACTCATACGCACGTGTTTTCAGTTATCCATATTTGACATTCCGAATACCCTTACAATCAGCATATACAATTTTTTCAGGTTGCTTTGTTTATTTTTGTAATAACTAGGTTCTTTTCTACCATACTGCAAAATTTAAAAAAAAACGAAAAATAACAAAACAAATTTTGGGTTTAGTGCTGCTATCATATTCAAATCGTACACTGTGTGCCGCGGGGATCTGAGAGGAGAAGGAAAACAAATTTTCAAAATTGAATATTTTAAAAAAATTGGTGGATATCGCCATATTTCGTCACTTCGTGACTGTGACACATTATCGCCTTTGGAAAGACTTAAAAGTTTAAATTCTTAAAACATCTTAAGTACAACAAAATTATAAAACTTTTGAGAGTTGTAGCATACAAATTAAAAAGCATCTTGTCATGACAATTTCATAAGATATACAACCCTATTTCAAATGAAAATTTCATTTTAAGAAGAGTCTGTTGCAACGCGCTCTTGGTTTCGTAATATTTTCACTAGAAGATCATTTGAAAAATCACCAATTGGCCTCTTTTGAAATAAATGCTTCACTACTTCTGCAATAATGATTTTTTCATGCATGGGTAAAGTCCGGCGGGTTATTTATTTTATTTCTATAACAAAAGCTACCAAAAATCTTAAATTCTTAATAAGGTGGCAGCACTTGAAAGAATTCCAAAAATTTTCTTATAAAAATGCAAAGCTGCTTAGGCCAGTGGTGCTCAGCAGTAGCCATTTTTCGTACGAGCCCGAAGTACCACCATGTACCACCAAAAAATGAGTGTGCCAGTTCGCGGGGATCATCCTCGCTCCCAAAATTTGATATATAAAATGTTTTATTTTTAATAAGATACACAGTATTGCGTTTTATGCTGCCGCGTGGCAAATACTAGCGGTTTTATAATTGAATGGGATTTTATCTTGCTCCTATCTTTATATTCTGGCCCATTGTTCTCGAAAGTTCCTATCGACAACACTTTCTAATATGGTCAGACAGTGCATTAACAAAGCTGCAAACCTATCGATAGTCCGACTTGATACATCTTCGATAGTATCTTAGGGGTGCAGGTTAACATTTGAAATTAAAATATTTATTTATTTGCTAATATCTCTAAACTAAACTAATTGAATCAGTTTGTTGGTTTCATTTAAAGTTTTGTAAGGTAATTATTCAAAAAGTAACGTAAAATTGTTCAAAATGTAACGGTTGCAAACCGAAATCTCAAAATATATCGAAATAGTAAATCGATTAGGATTATTTAAAATAATTGGGGTATCATAAAATTTTTTAAGTGGTTGCTTTACAGTAGATAGAAATTATAATGAGTGGCAACGCAAAAGATATATGAGGGAACTAAGCGAAAAAATGTGAAGTACTGACGCCTAAAGTGAAAACTAAAAAAAAAGCTTAAACCTTCAAATTAAAGTAAAATCGAATTATTATATAATTCAAGTGTAAAAGCTCCATATAAAAAAAATGAGCCAACCTAAATCAATAACAGAAGTTATTGGACTATTTGATTGGAAATAATATTGATTTCCCGGAAGGAGCTTCTACTGCTCAACTTAACGAATATACATATCAAGCTTCAACTCAAGTTAACGGGAAGGAGATAGAAACTTGATTAGGAATTCAAATGAAAAAGGTAATGAATTTGCTGCAAAAACTCCTGTTCGGAAATAAATACGGAAAATACCGATGAAAGTGATGACAAAATTCCAGCGAAAACCGCCGTTACTTGGTATGCGATGTGAATATAAAGCACGTAAAAAAACAACGCTGAGATTGCCGCTAAAACTCCGTTATTTTTCATTGTATTGAGAAGTAAAAATTTGACAAACAATATAAAGCTGCCGAAACTGCCATTATCCTGCCTTTGCAAGGAATATGAACAAAGTTTCCGCTGCCGACTTGACGCAATTGCTATCGAAAATTCTGAGAAAAGTGCGTTTCAATGAAAATAGTCAAGTAGAGAATACGGAAAACAAAACTAAAGCGCCGTGCCACTGCCGTTGCTGCTGACGACAATGAAAGAAGCATCAAAAATTCTGAAATAAAAAATTTTTAATGAAGACACATACGAAATTCTGCTAAATATAATTGACATTCGCTTCCATTCGCTTTACAAAACTCAAACAAGAACTTATTGGAATGCTGCCGCTAACCTTACACTGCCACTTCAACCTAACAACGGCGCTTAGAGTACTGATTGGAACACCTTTAGTGAAGTTTTCCGCAACAACGATTGTCTAGTGTCCATACCTTTATAAAGAAGAAGTTATGCTATTGGCCAACGCAGATGACCGTTTTAAATTACTCTGCCTTCGCCGTTCTATGACGCATAGATTATTTTAAGAAAAATTAAGAGCGGACCTTTTTTAATATAGGTTTTAATGCTTTTTTTTTTTTCATAAATTTTGTACATACTTAAACGGTATTTTATATTTAATAAAAATAAGGAACATAAATGTGTCGTTGACTAAAAAGAAAAAGAATCATAAACAAAACATTCTGTTTTAAAAAGTGTTATTACTTAGAACTAATGTACATCAACAGCAATGTCTCGATCGCTAATATGTGTACATTTTACAGTCTTTTCGTTTCATAACTTGATAAGGGATGCAGCCAGAGAAATAATGCTCTGGTAGTTCTGATATTCGCAAGAGTGGTAGATTAATCAATTTTGAGACAGTATCCAAAAAATATTTGGGGGGTTTTTTGAAAATTTTTCGAGTTATGGACCAAAAACCAAAAAATTCCAACAAATTTATGACGTGCGATTTCGATGAAAATATATATATTACATCGTTCAATAATGTGTGTGACTGACACATAAATCGCTCCAATAATAAATAATCGATATTTTTTTCGAAAGTGTGAACCCTGTTAGGCTTATTGTCAAAATTATATGTCAATCCGAACATTAGTTTACAAGTTACAGTTCTTTAAGTGACGCTACTTTTGAGTTAAAAAAAAAATGAATTCAAAGCAATTTCGAGTGTTTATCATTGCTTTTTAATGAAAAAAAATACTGTTCAATGCCAGGAATGGCTTGAAAAACATTATTTGGACTCTGCTCCATCAAAAAGAACCATTTGTTATTGGTATGCCGAATTCAAACGTGGGCGTACAGACACCGATGACATTCCATCTTCTGGACGGCCAAATGACGCTGTTATTCCGGAAAACGTTGAAAAAACACTGAAAATTATTATGAGCGATCGCAAAGTGAAGTTGCTCAAGATAGCTGACATCCTAAACATATCAGCAGGCAGTGTACACACCATAATACACGAACATTTGGGTATGGAAAAGGTGTTTTCCAAATGGGTGCCGCGTTTGCTCACACCGGAGCAAAAACAACAACGAATTGATGATTCTAAGGCCTGTTTAACAGCTGTTCAACCGTAATAAAACCGAATTTTTGCGTCGATATGTGACAATAGATGCACAATGGATCCACTATTACACTTCGGAGTCCAATCGGCAGTCTGCTGAGTGGCGTGCAAGCGGTGAAAGCCGCCCAAAGCGTCCAAAGGCACAAACATCGGCTGGCAAGGTTATGGCCTCTTTTTTTTGGGATTCTCACGGTATAATATTCGTTGATTACCTCGAAAAGGGTCAGACCATCAACAGCGACTATTATATAAAGTTATTGGAGCGTTTGAAGGCCGAAATTGCCAAAAAAAAAAGACCGCATTTGGCGAAGAAAAAATCTTGTTTCACCAAGACAATGCACCGTATCACAAGTCGACAAAAACGATGGCAAAATTGCATTAATTGGGCTACGAATTGCTGCCACATCCACCGTATTCTCCAGATCTGGCTCCCAGCGACTACTGCTCTTCGCAGATCTCAAAAGGATGCTCCGTGGTAAGAGATTTGGCTCAAATGCGGAAGTCATCGCTGAAACTGAAGCCTATTTTGAAGGCAAAGAAAAATCGTTCTACAAAGGCGGTATTGAAAGATTGGAAAAGCGTTGGAATGATTCTATCTCCCTAAAAGGGGACTATGTTGGTGAATAAAAACGAATTTTGGCAAAAAAATGTGGTTTAATTAGTTAGTCACACACATTATTGAACGATGTGTTATATAATAAGTGTACAATTCTAAAGTATTATGTCATATTCCGACGATTTTCATTACGAAATTATATTTTAAGA